>JAGVVM010001842.1:0-41061 GCA_019149425.1 Psidium friedrichsthalianum
GCCATGTCAGGGTTGAATGGGGCTCACCTCGCCATTGCTGAGTGAGGTTGAGCCATCCCAATGGGTGGGCGAGGCTTGCCCTTGTGTGATCGGAGTGGGTTGAGCGTAGCTAGAGGGCCGGTGAGGTCGACCTGTTGTCCCTGCCCTCCTGGTCGGTGGATCCTCACCCCTAGTCAATCACCAAGGTACAACACAGACGGAGGAATATACAGGAAGGGAAAAAAGAAAAAAAAAAAAGGGAGCAAATAATTAAAAAAATTGAAAAAAAATAGGGACATTATTAAATTATTCATTGTCTGCAATCTGCCATGCCTGCATTGATGGACGACCCGGCGTGTGCATTATGGTAATTTCCATCAAAATTGATCGAGTGGACTAAATTTGGGAAACACACTATAAATTTAACTTAGGATTTAAATTAATATAAGTTGACAAAAAAAAAGGAGTTTTGATTGAATTGAGACACAATTACAATAAGTTTAGGGTTTTTACATGTTTTTTTGTGGTAATAATTTCCCTAGACAACATTACTTTATTGCATGCATGTAGAATAGACCAATAACTAGTTACACATCAATACTTTGCTCTCGACAATCCATCTTTTTGTTTTTTTTTTTTTTTTTTAGAGTTTTAAATAAGCATGCATCAAGTTTTCAACTCGAAGTCAAGGGGCTGCACACTTTCTGCTACGTAGCATTGTTTTGTGCTTGACCCAAGTAGCTCAACGAATCGTTTGTTCGGACTAAAAAAGGGTAAAAAGAGGTAGACAAGAGATAAGTATTGTTTTCACTGAATTATGATAATGTCTGAATATTACATGTATCCATGTAATCACCAAAAGAATACTCACTTTATCTTCTCTTCTCTGTTCCTTTTTCTTCTTTCCCTCTTTCTTTTATCTCTTTTTCCCCGATCGAGTCAGAGAAGTTTGACGGAAAATGCAACCACTTTTCTCCTTTGTCTAGAGATAAGAAAAGATATATAATATGCTTTTTCCCTAGGAAAGACGCATAATGTATTTTCCCGAAGGCCAGATTCTGCCACGTACGTGCAGCCTGGGAAAATCAGACCATCTAAGACACGTGGTTAAATAGTCCTTTTTCTTTTTTCTTTTTTGTCTCTGAAATTTTAAAGAGCCTATGAGCATTGCCATAGAAGAAGTGCCAAAGATTGAGTAAGAAGTATTTAAAATAAAGATGATGCGACATGGGAGAAATTGGAACTTGACCGTAGCATCAGGTTAAGGTAGTTTCAAATATCACATGAGGTTGTTCTAGTGGCCACTCTTCGCTCTTAGAAAAGGAAGGTGGAGCATTTGATTCTACACAAGAGGGTTGGGGGTGTGGACACGCAATGAGTAACAGTGTTTTCGTAACTTACACATAGCACAAATGCACTAACCCCTCCATCCTGCTTATACCTTAACAATTTGATGCCCGTTCATTTATGGCCGGCTTAAGAGAATATGCACATACGGTGGTTCATATCCAAATCTTGAGCGAAGATCAATGCATTCATCGTGTGAGAATTGTTGAGAAACTTATTCAAAAAGTCATAAACTTATTGCACTTTTGCCAAGTCAGTCCTCAACCTTTTAATTACGTTAATTTAGTCCTAAACCTTTTCACTTTTGCCAATTGAGTTCATCTAGCCAATTCAAGCCATTAAATCTCTGACATGAGCACCCGACGTCCTATGCATTCTCCATTCGGTGGTTATAATTTGAGATGTAGCTTAAGTTTCTAAATGGAGAGAGTTCGAATCTTATTTTATGTCGTAGTCATTAGAAGATTATACTCACGCATCGAACGGAAATAGAAAAGCCAAACTTGTCTGAATCGTATCGGAATCCTTGGATAGCAAATAAAGAAACCAAGCTGGAATCCACTGATTATTATTAGCCCGCCTCGCTTAGCTCCGGATCAGACCAAAATCAGCTTTGTCTGATGCTTTTCTTCAAGACAAAGCTGTGTTTCAGGGGGCGCGAAACAAGACACTGTTGACTCCCACGATGGAACTAAAATCTTCTCGAGGTGGGAATATAATTTCTTTGAGAAGAAAGAACCAAATCGCGAGGGCCATTACCCTCTGGAAAAAGTCGAAGCGTGCGTGGTTTTTTTTTGCGTCGTGGGAGATTCCCCTGGAGACAAGATGAGGGTGCATATATATATATATATATATATACATACATACATACTTCTTTAGCAAATTTAAGCCATAAATGACTAACGTGGCGGCCCAGTCAGCTCAGATCATCTTACGTGGCATAACTGGTGTTTGATATGGACTATATTAAATGAAACGATAATATTCTGAATTTATTTTTGCAATTTTTTTTTCCTTCTTTCTTTCTTTCATTTACTGTCTTTTTTCTTCTATCATTTTGTGCTTTTTGTTCTTTCCTTCTACATAGTTCATCTTCTCTTCCCTCTGGTAGATGAAAGGGTCAGCAGGGATTGCTGAGGCCTCAATGATGTCCGAGGCACAAGCGTGGCCCTGCGCGCTCTTGCCGAGCACACAAGCCCTCACTGCACGTCCTCTCCATGTGAGCAACGATAACAGATATGGCCCATAGCCATAGGTCCTCGCCTGGGGTCTTCACTCATTGCCCTCAAACCCTCACCTTTGATCATCGTTCCCGATCCCTCGCCCTGAAGAACACGCCCTCACCCAGGTCTGGCAAGGATTCCCAGGTTCCAAAAATTAGGTACTGACTGACGGATAGGTCTCCAGGTTCTAGGTAGGTGGAAAATGGAACCAGAACCTGGATAAAGCAAGTTTTTGTATTTTTTTTTTCCTATATGTTTTTGTTTCATCCTACGGTACATAATACCAATGTTGATGTGCCACTGGGAACCACCGATTATTGACTTTTACTTTGTTAATGTTTCATATTTTTCCTTTCTAAATATGAGTTGTGGTCAGTGAATTTTAGCAGTAGGTGATGGTCATTAAATGTGATTATTCACTGCAATCGTTCAACTAAAAATACATGTGGAATCTGGGTGGAACCTGAAACCGACCTTGGAACTTGTGGCAGGGTAGGTTCTAGGTTCCAAGATATGCAGGGTAGGTTCCAGGTTCCACAAAATGAGGAACCTGTATAGATGGGTAGGTTTCAGGTTCCAAGTAGAACCTGTACGGAACCCAGAACCGCTCACCCCTAATTTTATGCATACGGTTTTAGCGACCCTTATCCAATTCGGCTCGAATCCAAGCCAGTTTAGGCTCCAATTCTTGGCAATTTTTCTCCTTAAATTGTTGTCTTTGGAGAATGGGCGACTCCATGAAATGATTCGCCGAGTCGGTGAGGGAGCTCTGGTGCTTAGATCATTTGCGAATCCAAGCAGAGGAACTGGAGTCTCGGGCTCGGACTTGAGAGACTTGGAGCCAACCTCTGTAGACCCGGCCCTACCGTCAAGGTACTTCATCCACTTAAAACACGAAGGTCAAAGGTTGATAGGCCCGTTAATGGAATCCTGGTTACATGCCAGAAGCACAGGCTATGAAGAAGTTCGTTTTCGACGTTACTCAAATTTGTAATCTAATCATAGACAATATGATCCTTTTATCGTTGCGCTATCATACCCGATCACACATTACTTCTTCTTAGTTGAGCAATTAAATCCACAAAATGTGCCAATTAAGAGTAAGGTAACATTGACACTCTCTAAGGGCCTCTGTGTCGTGTAAATGACACTCTTCGACCTGCAACTAACACGTATTCAATGCTCTAGACACGCTACAGATATGTGAGTCCAACATCCTGACATGTCATTTCGACATGCATAAGGTCAAATTTAAGCAATTTCAATAAATTAGGGGTCAAAATTTAAATTTATTACACACACACACACACACACTTAACCCATATACCCAGCCACTCTCAAAATTAATATACCCAACCTGTCTAAAAAAAAAATTAATCGTGATTCCCTAACAGAAGAAGAAGAAATTTACTGCTAATTATTTTATATATAAATGATGATTTGTCATGTATATATAAATATTACATTTAATGGACAACATGTCGAAATTTCCTATTGTTGATAAATCATGCGTCGGTGTGTCGTGTCGTATTGTGTGTCATATGTTGTGTTGGCGCTACATAAATCAAGAGTTCTTTTGGAAGGCAAACTACCCATATATGCAATGTCTATTGCTGTCTTTAAAATCTGAGGGTAGGAAAGCATAGGTCCAGCTACTTGTGGCCCAGGAAATACCTAACAAGCTCCATGAATCAATTAAGTTCCGGTCATTTGGCCTATTTGGCCTTGACTAAAAATGGTTTGTAGAAAGTTGGTAGGATTAAAATAGATGATATCTAACTCCTGAGCTAGCGATTTCATGACATCCCAAGTAACTGCACCAATTTTTAGGTGGGATTTAATCCCTACTCTTTCATATGTTGGATCATAAATTTAAGCTTGAAGATACAGAAAGACATGAATTGTTCCTATTTAATGTACATTTTCCTTTTAGTATTTGATAATTTGAAAGTACCTCAAATCTTCTCTTTTGCAAATGCGAGAAATCAATTCCTTGATAAGCAAATGCTTGGCGTTGAGATCAATACGTCAAAAATGGCGTGGAGATGGCAGTGATTCAACTACATTATATCTATGATTGGTAACTAGTTATGAGTTTACATCGCACGAGATTTTCAATTATAAAAAAATATGTGAATTAAAACTTGGGGAAATGCCAAATAAGCTTATTGGATCAAAGTTATTCCACACAAAGTGGACAGGTATTTAATCGTTCACCCCGCAACATGTAATTCAAATGTTTTGCCAAATTAGTATTAACTGATTAATGATCCCTACTGTCCATAAAGCAAGTTGAATACTTTATTCATCAATAAACTAAGTTTGATGGGCTTTTTGGACTGAGTTGGGCCGTCCGTAATGGGCCGATCAAACCCGGCCAATGATCAATTCAAAGTTCCACAAAAAAATATAGCCAACGTGAATTTGGGGTGTTTACCTTTGAGGTCCGCTCCGAGGTCTACCATTTGAGATTGACTTTTATGAGTTAATACTTACGATCTTAAGTAGAAAAATAGGGGTAATAAATAAAATAACTGCGTTCATGTATGTTACGGGTGTGCAAAAGAATTGAGCTAAAAAAAATTAAAAATTCATAATTATCCATATCAGTGCCGGGCGTGCCACATGAAACGACCGATATCCACATCAGCGATTTTCGGCCAAAGCTAGCTCGATAGACTTAATTAACAAAATACTAAAATGCTTAGAACTCAATTGGCAAAAGTGTAATTTGTTTAGGATTTCTTGGACAATTTTTCCCTTCTCCTTCGGCCTTTCTTGTGATGGTTCCAAATAGGGATATTCATGTCAAGTTAAATTTGCATGCTTGGGATATTCATAAGTTATAACCCATCAATTAGAGGTATCCTTGGATAAAACTAAAACTACAACCGAGAATGGAGTGTATGCCTGGACCGGGCTATATTTTCCTCAATCCCTGATTCGAGAAAATTTATTCCGTTCGTAACCCTAACTAATTGATGGGGGTGCATGTTAGGAACGTTATCCACATTTTAACTAGAATTAATAGTGAACGATGCCCATATTTGCAAACCATCAATCAGAGACGTGGAGGAAATGATGTATCATACGCTAAGAAGTATTTATTGACCCTTGCATCAAAACAGAAAAATTATTCTTATCTAGGAAAAACTCTAGATGATTTATTAAATTCTTTTAGATAACAATACGTACATATTTTAGGCTGTGTATCGCGTTTGAATTTATATTCAGGATAAGATGACAAATTCAAGAATTTTGCTATGAATCGCAATAATAAAGCTGGATACTTTCATATTTCATCATGTCCATTGTTTGGTATAAATGGCATATGAGTGTAAATGAACCTGAAAATGCACAAACGGAAATTGAAAAATCTCTCATCATTCATTGCTAAAGAAGCCACAAATGAACAAATGGAGATATAGATTAGTCTCTATCACCCAATAAAATAAATAGATTTTCGCTCACCCTAATCTAGTTCAGTTTTCAGGATCATTCTCCAAAATCAAGCTTACGGGGGTTTATGTCCCGAGGCTTAAGACTAAAGTCATATAATATTTTTTGCTCGACATGTATTGGCTTTTCCATTCCCGCACTTTAGCTTAAGTTCTTTTAGATACATTGGGTGTTTGATTCCGCATTTTAAATACCTTCAATGTTCTTTTTCTTTTTTGGAATGGTTAAGCCAATCCTTGGGATCATATCTAACCCCTCAAGAACATCGTTTGAACATAGATTGACATCAATGCCTCTAGGTTCATAAGCGGTGACAGAGATTAGATCATTAGTGTAATCAAGTCTCCAAAATTAGAATCTTTGGTTTCGTAAAAAATGAGACAAAAACTCCTATGACTTGTTTTCTTTTTAGCCGACTTCAAAATGGTTAGTGACAGCTCCTAAAATTCCTTAGGCCACCAAAAAAAAATAAAAAAATAAAATGGTATTCAAAATCGCGTGTGGTGTGGGCTTGTGAAAGTCCACGCCTATTCGATGGGTCATTGGCCCGCCTTTGAGTAACACATCTAAACTCCACACCCCACTAACCAAAATTTTTGGGAGGATCGTGAAAGGAGGCATGCAAATGTCTGTTACGAAAGGACCTTTTAATACATCTAATCATTGTTAGATTAACTGTTTTCTCCCAAATTTAAATCGGTAGGAAACGGGTCGATAATTTACAAATAGCACAGTATTTAACACTCTTCCTCGTGTGTAGGCATGTTCCTTACACTCGCAAGACTCTACTCTTGTTTTCTTCAGAACAAATTATGGGCCCAATATCAGGGTTAAAAAGTCCAAGAGAGAGAGAGCATTAGGTTTTGAACTCTTATCCTGTGCTATAATATCATACTAGGTTAACCGTTCTTCCCCAAAAATATGAGCCCGGCAAGAGAGTTGCTTTGTCGGTTATAGCTGTTATATTTGCATGCATGAGAAAAACCCTAATGGGAAAATTTTTATACTTTACCTTTAGCAAGACACCTTGAAGCAGGAACCATCCAGTCTTTAGCAAGACTTTTTCTTCATTCCCCAAAGTAGGCGACAAGAAAGACAAGAAAGGAACATATGGGCAGGACCGGTCGTAAACCAAATCCTCCCAGCTTCTTTGGCTTTCAGATGAAAGTATATACACGCACAACAGAGAATGGCTTTGGAAAGAAGGTCGTTCTTCTCGAGCGAGACGGGGGACTTTCGCATATGCCTTTCACCCCTCAAATTCCGTGAAGGCCCTTCTGATTTGTACTCTTTCAAGCCCGAAAAGAAAAAGGCCCCTAATTTGTGGCATTCGAGCAATTGCTTGTCGAGTCACTTAGGGCCCGCATGACAACTATTTTGGTTCTATGATTTTATTTCCTAAAACAAAAAAAAGGATGAGAATTATGTTTAGTAATGTAAATGATTTTGATTTTGGTTCTGTTCCCGAAAACAGTTTTGGAGCAAAAACAAGAAAAAAAATTTGGTTATGAAAAAAAGAATTACTTTTGAGAATCACAAAACAGAATGAAATTTCAAATCTCTCACTTGTCACTTTTAGTTCTTGCATCACTTTTTTCTCAACCTAAAATAAAATGAAGTCTCATTTAAAAAAATACTTAAGATAATAAAAAATCAATTAAAAATAAAAATAAAAAAAATAAAAATATATTAAAAAATTCAAAAAATCCATAGAAATAGAAGGAGCTTAGATTAGGCTAGTTTGACCTCATTTTCATAAAATTGTGCCTAGATTTTGTAGATTTCATAGATTTGGTTTTTTTTTTGGGAAAATCATAAACTCCTTGAAAATAAAACCCGAACCACATTTCTCTAAGTCCTTTGGGCTTCATTAGGATCTTATAATGCGATTTATCAATGTCATGATTCATTGATTGGGCATTTGATCTCATTGATTGTGATTTGCCTAGGTTTGAGTGCTATAACTTAGTCTAGTTTTATAAAATTTGGAAAAAGATTAAAAAAAAAACTTGTGTGAACACTTAGTATTGGCTTACCTCATAGGTTTAAAAATAAATTAAAAATTTACATGAAACACGTTTAAAAAACACTCAATTTCGGTGCTGAAAATGCATCGGTGGAAACACTAATGTAACGAAGTTCTCGGACCTTAGATTTCTTTGGTTGCTTAAAATTAAATGGTTTCTCCCAACCATTCGATAAGATTTTCAATCTGTCTTCCCTTCAAGACTGGTGGTGACTCCATTTGCAAGTACACATACTCATGCCACGATCAAACCAATATCAAATTTAATATTCCCTTATAGAGATTTGGTATAGACCATGGAGGGCCGAGCTAATGTGAAATCATACACTAATATAATATGATCTCTTCTTTTTTTAAGCTCAAATGACTCGTTATGACATTGTAATTAGATGGAATCACACGAAAAAATGTTATATGCAATATGCAAAATGTTATATAAGATAATCAATATGAATTAATCTTCAATTAACTTGAAATATAGGATGAAATTTTACAAAGTAACTATGTAATTATTTGACTTAAATGACACAAATTGGGAAGAGAAATTATTTTCGGGAACGAGAATTTTATGTAGTTACCAAATGCGTTTATGTTATAGGAACAAAAATTTTGTGCAGTTACTAAACACGTTCGGATTCTCTAAAACTCATCCAACGAATAGAATCAGAAAAAATCATTCTAATCAAAATTAGTTTTTAGGATTAGAATGGTTATCATGCAAGCCCTTAATCACTCTCTTTAAGCTCGTAGGAGTAACGTTCATGAATGCTGACAATATCACTCCACACACACACATATAAGATTTTTGCCCAACTTTTATGCATTTGTCTTTGTAAAATGATGTTAAGTCCAACCAGGCATTCCATGCCATGGTCTTATTTTCCACCGGAGAGTCGTGTCCAGGTACATCATTTATGACTCAAAATCTTAGCAAATCTCATCCCCACGACTCCCTCTGTTCGATTTATACGCACGTCGAACCACTATAAAAGTAAAGACCAGTGAAAAGTTCTAATCTTCTTTGAAGGAGTAATTCTCGATCCGAAGCCGACAGTCCTTGAGTTGAATTTGATAACCGAAGCTCCAATGACACGAGTTGTTAAGTGTTGGTATTGTTCCACATCGGTTGTGGAAGGGACTGGTGGTTGGTTTATAAGTGTGAAGAAAAGCCTTAACCTTTGAGCTAGCTTTTGGGTTAAGAGAGGTTCAAGGCCACTCAACACCGGTATCAGAGCCCAGGTTACCAACAAGTTTGAACTCAATAGTCACACGGGAGAAATACCGATTGTTCTTGCCTCCGACCCATGGCCCGATGTGTGAGGGGGAGTTTGTTGTTGTTGTCCCACCCGATGTGTGAGGGGGAGATTGTTAGTGTTGTCCCACATTGGTTGTAGAAGGGGTTGGTGGTTGATTTATAAGTGCGAGGAAAAGTCTCAACCTTTGAGCTAGATTTTGGATTGGGAGAGGACCAAGACCACTCAACATCAAGTATCACCTCACATTCTTCTATACAGAGCCTGCAGTCGATCTGTGTAAGGGTATCTTCGCTTGCCGCATGGCCATAACAAAGCCCTGGAAAGCCCGCATTTGTGGAATAGTTGTTGTAACCAATCTTATTGCGTATGTTGTTTTCTATAGCCCTTATAAGACCATCCTGACATTCCTCGAAATAATCGAGAGGGTCAAAGGTTTTCCCGCGGCAGATCTTGTACACAATGCCTGTGTTCTTGTCTCCTCTCACTGACTTACAAACACACGAAAGCCCAATGGCTGCGACCTGTGCAAATTCAAGAAAACAAACCTGTGGCTCATCTTTCTATTAGTTTCGATCGCGAAACCAATTGTGGTGACGAGTGATAAGCCGACGCTTCAGGGTTTATATACTGCTTTGCGCTTGGGATTTGAGATCAAACTTTGTTCCACAATTTGGCTTTGGTGCACTATTCTCTCTTAGTGAATTCCTCGTAATTACCACAGAGCAGTAAGAAGTTAAAATGTGACGGCAAGTGCAAGATTCTTGCTTTAGATGAATGGTCTTGTTGTTATAAAATATTTCGTCGTGAACAGATGTCTGATTACAACATTTATAGTCAACTTGTATGAGAAACATTATTTATTCGATAGATACAGAAAAATGGGCAGGGAGGAAAACGATGCAAAGTTGTAGCATAACTGGCTAGAAGCTTGTCGGTACAAGTTTCTTTGCTGATAGGTAAATGGGAAATGATTAGGTGACTATCCATAATTTACTGTGAAAATAACAGTAGATTCTAAGGCACAAAATAATAAATAAAATAAGGAAATTGCTACCGTCAGTTATTTATAACCGCACGCTCTCCCAATCAATGAGTGTTTTATACAAAACACATGGTGATGGTGTGTGAATCTACGATTAAGATTGTATCATGCTTGATAATACTGTTAGGGAAGCATTTATAATAAAATAATATCAACTGTGGTGGGGTCCACTAATTCAGGAAATAAACAATCATGCTCATAATACATGCTCCCTTTTGTGCCTAGCCCCTTCGGAATACATACATTAAGAGATTCATTTGACTTCTATTTTAAAGTATAACTATATCTGTATGTACGTGTGAATTATACATCTAACCCTCGCTTTTGAAGGGCGGATTGATAATTAAATAGAATTTCATGATTTGTCCGATGTATATAGGTGTGATGGTAATTCTATATTCAATTCGTTTTTCGGCACTAATGTGAGTTCACGTTATGAATAAAATTGGAATTTTTGGACTTAAAGGGACATTTTAGGCAAAATTGTTTATTTTTGTTCAAATTTTGTTTTTTTGCTTCTTAATTGAATTCCCAAAAAATACCTAAAAGATAATACTTTTTTCTTAAGGCAAATCACATTTTTTCCATGCTCCTCATGTCAAAAATAACATTTAATATAAGTTGAGACTTCGAGAAATCAATTTCTTAAATTATAATGAATGTTATTTCACTTTTAGGGTAGTTTTTGCCTTCATTTTTCATAAATTCGAAAATTCATAAAAAAAATACCAAAAATATCATTCTCATTGCATAGCATATAGTTTAGCATTATATTTGCCATGTCATGCATTTTCCCGTTATATTTTGTATATCATTATTTGCACATCATTCATGAATAATTTGTCATGTCCTGTAGTTTAGTTGCATTAGCATTACACCTAATAAGAGAAAACCCTAAATCACCGAATCAAGGATTTTTTTATTTATGAAAATTGGTATTGAAAGGGCATTAATTCAAAAATTAATGTAACCAAGTCTCCGAACTCATAATCTCTGGTTTGTAGAAATAAAATAGTCCCCTTACTATTTTATTTAGGTTTCTAATCAACCTATCAAAAAATGATTAGTGGCGACTTCAAGATAAATCTTTCCAAGAAATTGCACCTAAGTTGGGAATTGATAGGGCTTGGGAGAATCCGAGTGAAGTTAATCAAATAATTAACCTAATAATCCAATAGCTTTAATTTTAGGTCACGACACCATCCAAGAGAAATAAAGATGGACGAAACATGGACCCTACGTCCCTTCAAAGTGGATGAGTCTTGGTCCCGTCAAGGAAAAATCTCAAATGTTTACACATAATTCATTATAGCAATCTCTAAATATTAATCCACCCCTTAAACTATCCATTTAAACTTTTAAAAAGTTGGCAGTGCTAATATCATAATAGAAAGAAGTCTAGCCTAAGCGTAAGGTGGGTGTTTATAATTTTTAATATTAAATCACGCCTTCATCTATTAGTTTAAATTTTAAGTTAATCTCATGAAAACTCCAAATTGGTACATATATGATAAATTTACCCCCTCATTAGTTTTTGTTGAATTTTACTATCAAATTGCTGAGTTAGATGATGTGCGCTAATTGATAAGTATACCGGTTTAGAATTTTTACCCTCCGTTTGTATAGGTGTACCACTTTGAGATTTTTTTTTTGTAGTGTTAAATCAACTTAATAGGAACTAATAGGGAAAAAATTTGTCACAAGTATACCAGTTTGAGATTTCTGATGATAAAAAAATTAGTTTGTGATAAATTTGCCACAAGTATACCAATTTAGGATTGTTTTGGTTCGTCTAGTCATATCATTTGGAAGAGGGTGAATTAGGTTATAAGACGAAATTTGATATATTTTCACGGAATAAGTGGAATCAAGTTGATAGAAGAAAAAAAAAGGAAAAGGAAAATAAAAATAGAGATGAATTCTTATTATCTGTTATTATTTTAAACTATAAGATTTTTCTATATTGTTTTAGCAATATATTTTTAAAAACAATTATAAAAAAAAGTTTTCCTAAATTGGATTAAATATGGAAGTGTTTTAGCAACATTAATTGGATCGGGTCGGAAATTTGCATTGCAATAAATCGATTATAAACATGTTATATGAGTCAATTTGGGTCAAATTATTTATGACCCGACTAATCTCACCTATTTGACAAGTCTAGTGTTGGTCGATGGCACCACCGATCCCAAGCCTACTACAACACACACACCTAAACAACCAATGTATCACTCTCAATGATATTCTCTTATATCATAATGCACGAAGCTCTTGAAGTTCTCGTAGTTCATGTGTATCTCTTTTCTTCGGCTTGCATTGATATTTATATAGTTGTAGATTTTTGAAATGACCGTTGAATGAGCTTCTGTGTAATCGATTTAGCTGTCGTAGATTTGACGTAATCTTGTAGCTTCCATGAGTAAAGTTGCTTATAATAGGAAATAATCCTTGTCCACTCGAGTAATGGATAATTGATTGGATTATCCTCAGGGTGAAGAAATTCGCAATTTCAGACTTGTGATTAGCTATCAAATTATTTTATACATGAATTTATTGTCAAAGCAATATCTGGGTCTTCAGTTATTCCACCACGTGATAAGCACGTTATTCCTAGGTGATATGGTCAACCGCTTCTATTAGGGGTAAGCAAATTGGATCAGACCAGACCGGTCAGGTTGGTCTGGTCCTTGAGTGGGGTAGTCCGATCCTCAATTCCATGGTGGATGGGATCGGATCGGACCTTCTAGAATGAATATATATAAATTAGAAATTTTTTAGGAACTAGTTAATCTAACTTCCCCATCTTCTACTGGAACTTTTGACTTCTTAATTCTTCGGTGGTTAAGTGGCTTTTGTCGATATGCAGTCTCCAATCGTATTTTGCTTTGACTTAATTTGTTTTTTGTTTTGACTATATTATGAAAGCCCATTATTTTTCTTGTACTTAGATTCACTGAAGTACAAGTGTAATCCCACTTTAAATTTGATTCTTTCCAACTTGAGGAGAATGAGCAGGAGTATAATCCTGTTTCAGTTATTTTAAGTGTTTTTCTTTCTAATTCAGTATTTTCTCATTATTTTAGGATTATAAGTATTAATGTGATGGCCGTACGATGGTTATGTGTATGTTTATTAGGTTCAATGGTTGAAATTAAAAGTTGTTAGTTTAGATCCAATGGCTAGATTTCTAAAAAAGCAGCTGGTGTTAGTGATCCCACTGGAACCAAATTGGACCGGCGGTCCGATCCCCAATCTCGAAAAGTTGGGGATTGAGACTACTGATCCGGTCCTCAGTTTCATATCGAGATTGGACCGGGTTGGACCATACACACCCCTATCAGCAATCATTGAATCTACCCAAGCTTCCTTGTTGGTGGTGGACTTACTTATTGCCTTCCATCAATTATCCTGAGTAAGGTTGAGCATAATGGACTGACCAAATCAAGAACTGCTCGAATCGATCAAACCAGATAGTTGAGTCCAGTTCTTGGGGGTCCAGTCCAATTTCGATTCCATAAAATGGGAACTGTTTACAATATAGTTTTCTATATTCCAAGGGTGCATTGGGCTAGACTGGCTAATTTTTTTTTTCATAAAAAAATTCCTAAATGTATATCTAAACCTAAATCTAAGATGCTTAGGCACTTAGTATGACTTTCAAGTATAGTGATAACACAATGCAACTAAAAGAGGTAGTCAAATGAATATGTGATTAATGAGAAAAATTTAATGACAAGTCACAAAAAAATGTGACTAGTCTAATGATTGGATTGTTAGGAAACCGGACCGAACTGAGAATCGATCACTCCTATCTTGAGTACATACACTAATTGGTACCTCCAAGTCATCATGAACTTCCTATTGTACTCGACTTGTTCATCCTTTATAAAAGTCTTTCTAACCTCTTCTAGCACCATGGATTACATCGATGGTGTTAAAATTTACATTTTATGGGATATTAGAATTGTTTCCTCTTGAAATAGATAGGGCATATCTTCTTGCGTCAACATAGGAAATAAAATTCTATCGGACTCGTCCAAGATGGCCCTAAATTGGTGGTTATACATAGATGAGGGATCAACACAATTAAGCTACGTTTCATAGCCAAGATAAAAGTTGGGATAATATATAATTTATCATGTCCCATTTTTGGTTCTTGTCCAAGATAGGATAAAATCTAATAGGAAAAGTTGTCAAAAACGTCATAAACCTATCGCACTTTTGTTAATTTAGTCATAAACCTTTAAATTTTGCCAATTTAGTCATAAACCTTTTACATTTATGTCAATTCAGTCCTAAACCTTTTACATTTGTGCCAATTCAGTCCATCTAGTTAATTTTAGCTTGCCGGTGGTAACATGGACACTGGACAATGCTGACGTGGACAATTTTTATTAATATATTAATATTTTTAAACTATTTTTTATTTTTTTCCCTCCTTTCTTCTTCCTCTAGCAAGCAAGTTGCTAACTAAAAGGCTAGGCCACCAGTGGCCTCGCCGGTGCTGATTGAGGCCGATCATGGCGAGTCATGACCTTGCCCATGCCTAAGCAAGGTCAGCCAACCATGGTGACTTTGCCATGGATGACGAATCACAACCTTGCCCATCTCCCAAATCTAGGCTCGGCGAGGTCGGCCAGATGTCGTCCTTGGATAGTGAGTCATGGCCTCGCCATGGACGGTGAGCCAGATTTGGGCAGTAACCAACCACGAACGCAGCAAACAATGAAAATTGCAAAATCGAGGAAAAGATATGGGAGAGGTCACTTGCGGGCGAACCTCACCCAATCTTGAGGACGAAGCCATGATGGCCTAATCCTTGCTCTTCACCTTGATGAAGCCGCCATGGCCAGCCGACCTCGCTATCCATGGAGAGGCTTCCATGATTGGCCGACCTTGCGCAAGCTAGATTTGGGCGAGGTCATGCCTCGCAATGACCGGCTTCACTTGGCGCCAGTGAGGTTAACCTCGCCAAGGTTGGCCTCACCTAGCGCCGGCAAGGCCACTAGCGGCCTAGCCTTTGGCTAGTTGCCACCGGTGATCTACTTGCTAGGGGAAGAATAAAGGAGGGAAAAAAAAAGTAAAGACAGGAAAAAAAAGAGAAAAAATAAAAAAATTTCACATCAGCATTGGCCGACATCCATGTCATCTTCGGCTAGCCAAAATTGACCGAATAGACTAAATTGGCACAAACTCAAAAGGTTTAAGATTGAATTGGTATAAAAAAAAATTTAGGATTGAATTGGAAAAATTAAAAATTTTATGACTGAATTGGCAAAAGTGCGACAGGTTTATGACTTTTTTGATAATTTTCCCAAATCTAATATAAGAGAGATATAGCTTTGGATAAAAATATCCCATGGAGGAAGTGGGATAAAGATGAATATGATTTAATATATCTGTCGCATAAAAGCTATTATTCTCGAATAACCAGCTTCATAAATTAAAATAATTAAAATATTAATTAAATATGAAATAACTTTTGGATTCTACTGGTGGTCTTTCCATTCCAGTTTGCTTGCGCGGCTATCTCGTCTCCTTGTTGCCGTGTTCATAAGTGCGACGCTCTAGGCGAAGCAGCTGAGCACCTCCAGCGAACTCCACATCACCTGCAGCCACGTCCCTTCAGCGATCACCAGTCTCGCGACAGTATACCAAGCAGCAGCACGTCAACCACCCAGTAACGCAGGCTATCCTGGAAGTCCAGCAGCTTCTCCGGCACGATCCAGTGCCCTGACCGTCCTCTGCGGTGACATCCCAGCGAGTCCTTGTAGCGAACAACCAGCGACGCGCTGGTCTGCTTCTTTTTTTTTTTTTTTTGCAGGTCTGGACGGTGCCAATATCTTCGGCTTTGGTCCAATCCAATCCCCAGCGGCACCGACCCAGTAGGGAACTTCCAATAATGCCAGCAACCATCATGCGAGAATCCACAGCCCCTGCGAGGCGTCCAGCAAGTCCAGAACCCGGCGTCCACGAAGCTGCACTGAATCTCCCTAGACAGCGGCGAAGCTTTTCCATGATAAAGTACACTCGGCGGTTCCGTCCACTTCCAGGCGTTCCTTGTATGGCCCTGCATCCATGGAGAGCAATACTGGTGGCTCTTCTTTGGCGTTTATTATCAATTCGAGAGCAACACCACCGCGACTGACCATGACCTCACGCACCACACAACCCCAACTGAAGAAATAATAAGTGGTGATTATTGAGAAAATGACACTTTTAGTGCCAAAAGTTGTGTACGGAGATCACTTTGATGTCAAAAGTTTCAACTGGATCACTTTAGTGCCGGGTTTTTTAAAAAACGACCATTTTAGTGCCAAATCCAATTTGGCCTACCGAAAATCTGATGCTGTTTTATTTTATTAATATATGATGCTGACGTGGCTCATCGGAGGTTCGAAGTGGCCATTTTCTTAAATTTAAATTTTTATTTAAAATAATTTGAAAAATAAGCTGAAAAATTAAAAAAAGCTAAAAATTAATTAAATAAAAAAGGGGTGGGGAACGCATCAGAAGGCGAGAGCATGTGAAAGCCCTCAGCCGCCTGGTAAGGTTTTCACCTTTAAAAAAAAAATATTTGTTAAATTTTAAAATTATTGTAAATTTTATTTTAAATACAATGGGTAATTTATAACAAATTTATTTTTAGCTAATTTTTAAATTTGAATTTGAATTATTTTAATTTATTTTAAAGTGTAGAGTCCATGTGGCAACTCATGTGGACTTATTTATTTTTTTAATATCATTTTACATTAAAAATTATTTATTAATGATACATGGCCGTTTTGATCAGAATTGGTACCAAAGTGATTTTTTGTCTTCGACTTGGCACTAAAGTGATCTCGCGAAAACTTTTGATACCAAATGATCTTCGTATACAACTTTTGGCACTAAAAGTGTCATTTTCCATGTGATTATTGGATTATTGGCCTAAGTATACTACAAATGCCAAAACTTATGTATGACGCTTATTTTAGTGCCAAAACTTTGAAAATGATCACTTAAGTACCAAATTTTTGGAAAATGATCAATTTAGTGTCAAAATTTTAAAAACGATTACTTAAGTGCCAAATTTTTTAAAAAGCTCACTTTAGTGCTAACTTCAGCAAGTCACGTCAACTCAAATATTAATAAAAAAGAGGCCACGTCGGATTTCTGATGAGCCACGTCCGCTCAAATTGGAGTTAGCACTAAAGTGGTTATTTTTCAAAAAATTTGGTACTTAACTAATCGTTTTGAAAGTTTTGGCACTAAAGTGAGTGTCGTATATGAGTTTTGACACTTGTAGTGTACTTTAGCCTTGGATTATGCAATGGCTTCATCAAAGTAAAAAAGCCAAGTTTTGAGTAGAAGTGTTTGGTCTTGACTTCCTTCGTTCGAGCAACTAATCTGTGACATCATACAGCACGGTGTCATCATTCCTAAAACTCCTAAACCTATTGCATTTATATCAATTCAGTTGTAGACTTTTTAATTAGATCAATTTAATTATAAACCTTTTCACTTTGGTATCAATTAAGTCTATTTGGTCAATTTATGCTAGAAATTGCTAACATGTATAAAGTCGTCTTACGTGGCATGTTCAACACTAACATTAAAATTTTTTATTCTAATTTTATTATTTTTTTCTTTCTTCTAGGTTTACCTTCATTTGGCCTGTGAGGGTTATTGCCAAGGGCCGCGACCCTTGCCAAATCTAGGTGAGGGCCACCTCGCCTGGAGCTGGCAAGTCCATGAGCGAAGTGTCCCTCAGTGTCTACCGTGCCATGTAAGATATTCGGTGCCCACATCGACAATATCCAACTTAAATTGGTGGGATGGATTCAATTAGTACCAATGTGAAAAGGTTTATTACTATATTTGTCATATTGAATGATTTAGGATTAGATTGGTATCAATACAATAGATTTATGATTTTTTTTTATACCTTTTCCTTTAGATATGCCTTTCACTCCCCAAATTCAAGAAAGATCCCAGATGTGTAATCTTTCAAGCCTAGCAAGAAGGCCCCTAATTACGGCTTTCGCGCAGCTCAAGGAATTGCTTATTGGGTCATTGAGGGTGGGTTTAATTCAGCTTTCTCGAAGACCTTTCAGCCCTTAAAGCCCCTTGAGAAAATGCTGAAGCGTTTGGTTCAGCTTTAGGCCAATATTGAGAAAATGTCGAGGCATTTGGTTCAGTTTTAGGGTAATATTTGGCCAAATGCTGGCCTTGGGAAAGCTAAAAGCTCAATGCTAGTTGGGACCAACATTGGACTTTCAGCATTTGGCCAAATGCTAAAAGATTTTTTTCTCTTCCAAAACTATCCCCACCGATTCCCTAATTTTTCAATTTTGCCCCTCTTTACTGTTCATCTTCTTCTGAATTGAGGAGGCTAGATTTGGCCAGTGAGGGTCCGGCAAGGAGACGACCGTCAAGGCAAAGGCCGCTGCCCAGGGGAGGGTTGTTGCTAGGGTCGCATGAACACAGGCGAGGGCTACCTGGGCTGCTCAATTGCAGGCAACGACGCCTGGGTTCATGTGACCCAAGTGACAGTCACCTAGGTCACGCGATCGCACAAGTGTTGTTGCCTGGGTCTTGCAAACCTAGGTGTTGCCTGAGGTCACCCGACCTCCAATAGCCCTCACTTGGGCCGCATGACCCTCGGCAGTGGCAACCCAAGGTTGGGCGACCTCCAACGAAAGCCATCGACGCATGATCTGGCTCACTAGCGGCCTGAAACCTTTGTCAGTCTAGTGAAGGGTTTGAGAGTTTTTTTTTTTTTTAAAAGAAGGGTAAAAAATTACATTCAAGCGCTCGGCCTTACACCATTGCACCCTCGGGGACATTGTATGTTGTAACCCTGGGTACAAGGTTGGTGTTTGGTTTTTTGTATTTGCGTTGTGATTAGCTAATATATTCTTACCTTACCAAAAAAAAAAATTACATTCAAGCCCCTTTACATAGTTATTTTTACCAAATACCATTTAATTCAAAGCCCATTTTCAAATGAGTTTTTACCAAATACAATTAGCATTTTTCTAAACCCCTTTAGGTTCAACGCATTTGCATTTTTCCAAAACCCATTTGAAATGTTGAACCAAACGTACCCTCAATCATTCTCTGTAAGCTGTTAGGTATAACGACAATGTCACCCCACAAAACTACATACAAAAGATTATGCCAAACTTTCATGGATTTTTCTTTATTAAAAATGTTAAATCCAATCAAGTATTCCATGCAATGGCCTTGTTTTCCATTGGAGAATCGTATACAAATACATTATTTACGACTAAAGATTTCGACGCATCTCATACTCCTCCCTCCATTCAATAACGCACATCGAACCACTATAAAACTGAAGACCAGTGAGACGTTCTAATCTTCTTTGAAGGAGTATTTCTCGATCTGAAGCCGACAATCCTCGAGTTGAACTTGATACCCGATGCTCCAATAACACATTTTGTGAAGTATCACCTCACATACGTCTAAGCAGTCTCGGCAGTCGGACTGTGTAAGGGTACCTTTGCATGCTGCATGGCCATAACAAGGCTCTGGAAACCCCGTACTCACGGAATAATAGTTGTAACCCTCTTTGGTGTGTACGATGTCTGTGATTGCATTGCAGACCTTGTATACGATGTCTGCGTTTGCATCGCCTCTCACGAAGTCGCAAACACACGAAAGCCCGGCTGCTCCAACGAGTGCGAATCTCAGGAAACGAACGTATGGCTCATCTTCTCTTAGTTTCTGCTGCGAACCAAGCGAGATATATATATATATATATATTATTTATTTATTTATTCTTGACTCCCAAGTGTGAGTACAGGAATGTTCAGCTAAAGCTTCGGGGTTTTATACCCGTTTTGCGCTCGTCATTTGAGATCAGGCTTTGTTCCACCATCGGCTTTTGGTGCGCGATTAGTGATTCTCTCTTGTTATTCCTTGTAAGCTTTTGTGCACAACGAATGATCTGTCTTGGCAAAATCCTCGTAATTAGCACACTAAGAAGTTAAATGTGACGGCAACTGCAATATTCTTATTTTACACGAATGGTCTTGTTAGTTTAAATTATTAATTTCTCAAAGCCAATCCCACTGATTTTAAAGTTCTGTGATACGCCCAAAACATCGCGAAGCTTTTGTTCCAGGTGGAACTTTTATACCTTTATGTTGCATTTGATCTTTAGCATATAAGTCAAGATAGGATATGTTATCATATCTCGTGTTTGATAGCTTTGTAGGATAGGATAAAGGAGATATAATCAAGATTAAAAAAAAAATCCTAAAAGAGGGGATGAGATAGATCATGATAGGATTTCTCAAAAGATCAGACACAAGGAGAATCAGATTTTTCTCACATCACCTCTCCTCCGTGTTGGGCCACCTCTCCAGTAGTGGTGACCATCAAGTGTGGCCGCCTCTCCAATGGCACAAGGCTGGGGTTTTCAGCTGCAACGCTGATATTTTCTCGACCTTGTTCTTTAATCAATTGCTTGTTGTGACATGAGATCACGTTCCTCGTTCTTTAACCACTTGAACCTTCCAACATTTGAAAGGGGTCTCGACATGTTATGAAGAATTTGAGGTTGATCATCAAGTTTCAAAGTAGCTCTCTTGAACGACCAACATGAGTGCATCTTCAACTTGTGGAAAGATATCAAATGATTAGATTGTTCAGCACTTTTTTACTTACTGGACAAGCCAGTGGTTCCTTCTCAAAAGATTCCACTCTAAATCAAGACCTTCGATTTTACGGGGTCTACTCCGTCGATGTTGTGCTCAAATTCAAATGGCACAAATCTTTACTCAACAATAACTTACTCATCAGAATTCATTATTGAATAATTTCTAAAACATCATGATGTTCAGCAAAGTAGAGTCAATCTCAATCACACCTTATCTCTGCTTATTTGACTTTAAATCCGCAGTTCACCAAATAGTAAATAAGATATGATAAAATTCTTTAATTTTTTTTTATCATATCCTATCTAGTCCTATCATGACTAGAAATCCAGATAACTAAATGCATCCTTGATCTGAAATGTCACCCACCATTGCCTTCTCCTTTGAGAGAGATACAGAAGGAAAAAAACATGGACCCTCCGTCCCTTTGGAGTGGATGAGTCTAGGTCTCGTCCAAGGAAAATCTGAAAAATTTCCACATAATTGTTTATTAAAATATTTAACAATTAGATCCTCAAATTAATAGTTTAAACTTTTGGAATAATTAATAGTGCTCCCACAAAATTTTTGACAAGGTATTAGAGAAGGAGGAAGTTCAGCTTACGTATGAGGGGAAATGTTATCATATTTTAATATCAAATCAGATATTTATCTAATAGTTTAAATTTTGATCCTTGATATTCAGTCATCTTTTGATATGTGCTTCCAGTGGCGTATCGGCAATGGAGAATTCGTCCCTTTCTGGTTCGATAATTGGCACCCCGAGGTCCCTTATATAAGCTCTTCACGGATAGGGAGATTTATCGTTCTAGAACCTCGAGGGATACTTCGTTTAAGGGGTTCTTGGCCTCTGTCCCTCCCCCCTCTCTGGTGTCTAATACATTCTTCTCTTGGCCGGACTTGCTCCCTTTGCTGGTGCCGGGGAAGCTTGACCATTGGATGTGGTTGGGACACCATTCTAGGGTATTCTCGGTTGCCTCCGCCTGGGATCTTATCCGCAACCTTGGGCCGCCGGTTTCTTGGCACTCCTTTGTTTGAGATCGATGTATTCTCCCCCGTCACGCCTTCATGATGTGGATTATTTCGCTGCTTAGGCTTCCTACTCATATCTTGCTCCTCAGCTACCGTAGAATGAGGAAGGTTAGTGTACCTTTTGCCTTCTCAGACCTGGTTCCATTGACCATTTGTTCTTTGGCTGCAGAATCACCATGGGCTGGGCTCGATTTTGGGCTTCCAAAAACAACCTAGTTTAGACTAATAGGGGATGGCATGACAATCTTCGGTGGGCTTCTAAGATCATTGGGGGTCAGTCTTTCCATAAAAGAATCGCTCGGTTTTCCTTTGCGGCTTTGTGCCATCTTATTTGGAAGGAGATGAACCATATTCTCTTCCGAGACCAAGCTTTCCATGTGCCAACTCTGAAAAAGCATCTTATCAAATCGGCCCAAGACAAAACTATGTCCCTCAAGCCGATGGATGATACTCCGCGAAACAGGAGAGTGCAGCGTTGCTGGGAGCCGCTGCCTACTGTCTTTGACCGATTTATCCTTGTCTTTGGTTTGTTGTTGTTGGTGGTGTTGGGCTATTGTTTAGCCGTCTCCACCCTTGGGTTCTTTTTTCGGTTCCATCCCTGTGTTGTTGTTTTTGGGGCAATTTTTTTGCTTCCTTTTGCACTGCCACTACATCTTTGCACCCTTGGTAACACCCGCATGTATTACTTTGGGTACGAGGTTTGTGTTCGGCTTTCTCTTTGTATCCGCGCTTTGATTAGCTAATTCATTTCTTACCTTACCAAAAAAATGAATATTAGATATATGCTGTTACGTTTCAATATTTATTGACTTATTGATTTTAAGATATGTCAGGTTCATCATTTTGAAACTCGAAAAATTTGCAATAAAGAAAAAACTCGCAAACAAGTCTAAAATCTTATTGGAACCTTATAGAACTACTAAGAATTTATCATTTACACTCTACATGCAAGGTATAAAATTTCTTGCTTTTAATATCTATATATTTTAGTAATGTGAGTCGGATCGGGTATAAGTCACCACATTTGTGTTGCATATAAATGGATCAAAATAGGTAAAATGGATCGATTTAGGTAGGATTATTTTCGACTCAACCCACCCATTTGACTTTCCTAGTGGCCACCAAAAGATTTGAGCTTGTGGCAGTTTTAACGGTGTCTACAACTAATGCAATGACATGGGACTATTAGCATTAAATCATGCCTTCATTTAATAGTTTAAACTTTTAAATATTTAATCATGAATTCAAATCTTTATAGGACCATATTTGTCTTCCTAATTATGTGTATGCTTTAGGCAAAGGCCAAATTCCAGCCTACACACGAGATGAGGTATTTAAATATTTAATTATTAGATCACACATTCATCTAACAATTTAAGTTTTTTTACCATATGAGTTTTTGTGGGATATTAAATCACACCTTCATCTAATAGTTTAATCTTTAATATTACATTTAAATATTTTAACACTTCTGTTCACCCGTAGGTTAAAATTCGGCTTAAGCCTAAACTTAGAAGAATTGGCAGTAGTTTACAAAATCTCATGGGAGCCATGGAAAAATATAATTGAGGAGACCATACAGTGATTATTAAAAGACAAGATCAAACAATTGAAGATGGCTAAATATTATTTTTATGATCTAGATTTTCTCTTTAATCTCAAAAGTTGAGCTTGACCATCTTAAACTTTTTTTTTTTTTTTGTGTTCTTTCTATTAGTTGATAAGTTGGGAAAGGGTGATTAAAGTTGACGAGCCCGTTACTATATTGGATTCGCGGGGTGTTCAAATTGATCTATGATTCACTATTCATATGAGAGAGAGAGAGAGAGAGAGAGAGAGAGAGAGAGAGAGAGAGAGAGAGAGAGAGAGAGAGAGAGAGAGAGAGAGAATTATACATCTGTTCGTGATGGTCAGTTACTGATTGCATAAAGAGAGAGAGAGAGAGTGAGAAAAAGACATACATGTGAAGGAGAGGGCCAAGCAACACGATCAATCCGTATGGTGATCATTTCAATGGTGTCTACAAATACAACTGATGCAGCCACATGAAGCGATGGACAATAAAACTGAGGAGACCACAAAGTGATTAAGAAAAGACAAAATTAGGTTATAACTGTTTCAAAAGTCATAAAATTGTTCATGAAAGTGTGATTGAGTCATAATTAAAAAAAAAAAATACAATCAAATCTTTCCATTAACTCCGTTCATTTCAGCTAACGAAAAGGGCTGATGATTATTTTTTTTTGTTATATTCTCTCTCCTTTGTGGGGTTAGCGTTATTGAAAAAATTAAAATGACGTCGTTTTAATTCAAATTACTAATTTTTTTCACGTCAAATTGCCGCCACGCCACCATTGGCAGAAAGGGCAAGTGGGGGTCGCTGGGGCTTCGGCCCGACTGTCGTGGTGGTTTGAACAAAGACATTGTCATCCTTCCACTCCTCTGAAAACACTCATTTTAATGCATTAACCAATCTTAATCATTTGATCAACGCGACAACAATAGGGTCTGACCATCTTTGCCGCTTGGATTAAACATGCCTACACAACCCAATGCATATACATCTCAACGTATGCACTTATCCATAAATAATCATTTTCTTAAATTAGGATATAAATCTGTCAAATTGCAATCATAAAATCTAGTCTGATGTGCTTCGAACCTTGCGATTCTTCATATTTGCTTATGTTTTTTTCCCCCCTAAATTCGTCAAATGATTGCCAGCCCCATCGAGGAATAATCCCTCCATAAGGACCAAGCTCGCAATTTGGTTGAGTGCTTGCCCTTTTTCTCTATTCAAAGTCATTTTTATAGTCATGAGTTTCTAGTATCTCTCTTTCGCGTTTTAAGACTTGTTTCCAAAGTTTTGGACTTGTCTTAGGAAGGCAATGTCCTCCCCAAAATGACCAACATCTACTTTGGCAATTTTTAGGTGCCAGTAGTAGCTGATATAGATTAGGGTTGGCTTGATTCAGCATTTCAAATAGGATTTGGGGAAATACAAATACCTTAAACCTAAAGGGGTTTAGGAAAATGCTAATTGCATTTGGTAGAAATTCATTTGGTGGGCTTTGAGTTAAATTGTGCTTAGTAAAAATAACTCTACAAAAGGGCTTTGAATGTAATTTTTTACCCTTTTTTTTTTTTAAAAAAACACTCAAAGGCTTTGCCAAACTGGCGAAGGTTGCCACCGCCGAGGTTGTGCGATCCAAGTGAGGGCCACTGTAGGTCGGGCGACCTCGGGCAACACCTAGGTTCGCATGACTCAGGCAACAGCCCCTGTGTGGTCACATGACCTAGGCGATTGTCACCTGGGTCACGCAAACCCAAGCACCATCGCCTGCGATTGAGTAGCCCAAGTAGCCCTCATCTGGGTTCATGCGACCCAAGCAGCAGCCCTCGCCTGAGCGACGGCCTTTGCCTTGATGACTGTCTCCTCGTCGGACCCTCAATGGCCAGATCTAGCCTCTTCAATTTCGAAGAACATGAACAGTAAAGAGGGGCAAAATTGAAAAATTAGGGAATTGGTGAGGATAGTTTTGGAAGGGACAAAAATCTTTTACCATTTGGCCAAATGCTGAAAGCCCAATATTGGTCCCGACTAGCATTGAGCTTTCAGTTTTTCCAAGGCCAGCATTTGACCAAACGCTAGCCTAAAGCTGAACCAAATACTTTAGCATTTTTTCAAGTGGCTTTGGGAGCTGAAAGCTCCTCGGGAAAGCTGAACCAAACCAACTCTAAGACTATATGTTGGATAGTTTTCTCTCTCCTCTCTCTCCTCTCTCTCCAAATCTGAGGCTCCGAACCTCAAATCCGGGGCCAGCAATTTGAAATTGACGCGTGGATTTTCAATGTGATACGATGCGAATTCAAACTCTCAATGAAAAGTTATGAATCTCTCCCTACCCAATCCCCCTTCATAGCAATGGGCATATATTTTGCTTGGCTTGTCCCCTCCAGCATGTGAGGAGGAATGTTGAATAGAATGTGCAAGTTGGTGGTCACAACCAGCAGGGAATCACAGCCACCGAAAGCCCTTGTCATTTCCCCAGTGATCTTTCCGCACAACCAAAAGAAAGTGAAAAAAAAACTGATTCAAAGAAGGTGGGCTCTGAGAATCTCATGGATTGCTGGAAATCTAAGCATATATTGACCAACCCCTCCCACAATATTCGATTGCATCTTTTGTTCTCTGTCACTACGATGATCCACGTTCCTCCTTCTTCCTTCTCCGATGAGCCCTATGAACACGTTTAAGTCTGTGTTTTCACACAAGCGACTCTTGAAACCATTCGCACGCAACTGAATAGATCTGAACAGACGACTAGAGTTACCCTTCTGACGATTTGGATATGCGAGAAAGCTTGTTTCTCAGTCACGCGACCAACATAATCGATACTTGGCTACCAAAGAAGACATGCATGAATCCACCGTTCAAGTTGCACCCTTTTTTCCAGAGTTGCAATTGACTCGATCAGTTAGAACGAATTTAAAATGATATCTGCAATCATCTTACGTTGCTATTCTTCCAATTACATTGAATTAGGAGATTTTGGTCAGGTGGCCCTATTTGGTTCAATATTTCAAATGAGTTTGGGGCTCTAAAATCCCTTGACCAAATGCAAATGGTGTTTGGCTACTTTTTTTGACTCACTTTAGGGAGATGCAATTGCATCTCAAATGCTCTCCAAAAGCCTTTAGTCCAAAATATTTCAAGAGATACTTTGGAAAGTTGCATTTCCAAATGTAACTACAATTTTTTATTTTTAATCTTTTCATTTTCTGTTTTCTATTCTCTTTTAAGAAATCAATTAAAAATAAAATAAATAAAAATAAAAATAGTTTTTTGAAAAATAAAAATAAAAATAAATTAAAAATAAAAATAAAAAAATAAAAATAATTAAATAAAAAATAAAAATAAAAATAATAATTAATTAAAAAAAAAAAAAATTTTTGTTAAAAAAAATTAAAAATAGAAATAATAATAAATAATAAATAATAAAATTAATTAAGTAAAAAATAAAAATAATTTTTTTCAAAAAAAATAAGAATAATGAAACAATCAAAATAATAAAAATAATTAAAAATAAAATATAATTAAAGAAAGTAATTAAAAATAAAATAATTAATAATTAAAAAAATTTTGAAATTTTTTTTGAAATAATAAAAAATAATTACAAAATCAAATTATTTAAAAATGGCATTTTTTTTAATCAAATGGCATTTACGTCAAAGTTGCATCCAAATGCACTTTTTAATTACAGTTTACCATACAGTATTTGCATTTCACCAAACCATTTTAGCTCAAAGTATTTGCATTTTTTCAAAGTTTCTTGGCCAAATGCTGAACCAAATAGGCCTAATTAACAAGGAATGGATTTGCCCAAGTTGTTGAGCCCCATGTGGAATACGGTAGTCATTATCAGAAAAAGCTACTCTTATCACGAGCTTGAGAATCTATGTAAGAAAAGACCTACTTTTCGAAATTCCCTCCCAAAAGACATAAAGTATCTCTCTACTAGCCTCTTACTAGTCCACCACATTAGCCGTCCCTATATATATATCGCGAACACGAAAGCTCAACTACAACCACACCACCTCAGCCTATTCTACATTTCTCCTCTTAGGTCCCCGGTGACCTCCCATCTGATC
Organism: Psidium friedrichsthalianum; assembly: GCA_019149425.1. Classification (NCBI taxonomy): domain Eukaryota; kingdom Viridiplantae; phylum Streptophyta; class Magnoliopsida; order Myrtales; family Myrtaceae; genus Psidium; species Psidium friedrichsthalianum. The sequence goes on from JAGVVM010001842.1 coordinate 27,681, forward strand.
GAGTTCGGCCCGGCTTCGGTCTTGTGGTAATCGGGTTCTTGTCAGGCGCACTGAGCCAAGAAAATCATTAAAAAACATCCTTTTTTTTTTCCAAACTTGAAAAGGTTTTTAGTGCCATTCCTATTTTGGGAATCGCCCTAAATTCATCTAGGATTTTCGAGAGAGAAAGAGAATGGACAAGGTGATGAGATTCGTGTCGGAGCAAGGGGTGATGATATTCAGCAAGAGCTCGTGCTGCCTGTGCTACACGGTGACCATCCTGTTCCGGGACCTTGGGGTCCAACCCCGGGTGTATGAGATCGACCACGACCCCGAGTGCCGGGAGATAGAGAAGGCCCTGGTCAGGCTAGGGTGCAACGCGCCCGTGCCTGCGGTGTTCATAGGCGGCAAGCTTGTCGGATCCACCAACGAGGTCATGTCCCTCCACCTCAGTGGGTCGCTCATCCCCTTGATCAGGCCCTACCAGGCCCAGTCTTCGGCAATCTAATCAAATCAAATTGATTGGGAGCGGTTAGAGTCTCCCTAAATTGTTGGCGCAGCTATATATGAATGTGTATGTACTATGTGTAATTTTTAGACGTGCAATTTGGGGAATAAGGTGCAAGCTGGGGGGATGCTTGATGATCGGGATCGATTTAGAAGACGTTGGTTAGTGTTGTTATGAATTGTATGTACGGCGGGACCTTGGAATAGTGTTGTGGAATAGTCCCTTTGATTTAAAACATATATATATATATATATATATATATATGAAGAAATTAGCCAACATATATATTATATGTACCTTCTTCTACGTGGTCAGGGTTATCCATTTTATCCCGCGAGCATCAACCTATTCAATTAGTCTCTCTGCCAACAGGTATGTCTGGTAAAGGAATTAGGAGGTGGGGCCGAAGAATAACAAGTCCAGGATTTGATAAACACAATTAAGATTCAACCGCTGGTCCGGAGAGTACCAGGTCTGAAGTGTGGCCAATTGGAATCCTAACAAATGCACTGAACCTGCAAGAGAACTAACTAAGATTCGATATACACAATTAACCAAAGTAGATGCTTGCAGCCTCTAAATAAACCTAAAATAATCACAAAGTTGAAGAGAAGAGAGTGGAAATTTTGGTGGTCTTGGACCGCCGGCATCTTGGTAATAATTCCCCGCATATGCTGAAAGCTGGTGCATGTAAGTTCCGTACATTCCAACTTTTAAATCATGTAAGTCTTACTCGAGACTCATCAATATCGAAGGGCTCGTGCGCATTGGGCTCACGTGTCGGGATCATTGAGGAATTTTTCTATTATATGGGGGGGCCAAAAACAATTCCCCTCTTTAGTGTGAGTACATGGCTTTTTTTGGACAAATCACTTTTCCAAGAAAGTTTTGTTTTTCCCTTTCACCCTGTACATATAGTTCAATCACACACGAACGAAATCACAACTTTGCTGATGATCAATTTGGCTAGAAGTGTATCACGTGCTTCTCCCATTATTGTCGCCTGGGATCCTCCACCACCAGGATGGGCCAAATTGAATACAGATGGAGGATCAAAGGGATTATTTCGAAATGAAGGGGGTGACTAGCTTGGTGATTTTACCTCATTTCTTAAAATATGTTCGTCTTCACAAGCTAAATTATGGATATTGTAGTTGGGACTTACCATATCAAAAGAACAGGGTTTTCAAAAACTCATCATTGTGATAGACTCTAGAGTTATCACCAAATTTGTTAATCATAGAGTATAGTGGACATCACAGGACCAACACTACTTAAAGATATTAAAAGCCTTTTGGACTCTCTTTCTGAGTTCAAAATTCGTCATATTTTTCTAGAAAGCAATCAACCTGTGAATATGCTTGCCAATATTGGTATAGTAAAGCGATTGGATATCACGTTCTACTTGTAGCCTCCTAGAGAAATATCCCATGTTTTGTTCAGCGATAAAGTTGGGATTGTAGATTTTAGACAGTAGTTTATTTAGTTTTTACCTTCTATTTACCAAAAAAAAAAAATTCCCTTTTATTGCAAACGGTGGGCGGAAGGACAAATTATATTCCTCAGCTTTTTCCCGGATTGGAAGTGAAAGGAATTACATTCCCTGCTTCTTTTGCAGTGTCCAGTCTTCATATTCGTTGTTCTTCTTTCTCTTCATTCCGGTGGTCGGTAAGAACAGAACTGAGTGATTTGATTGCCCATTCGAATTCGCCCGTGCATTATTGTCGGCCTGGCCGCAATCTTCGCTTGCTCCGACCGCGACCTGTCGGCGAATGGCTTTTTGTGAAGCTACTGCGCAAAAAGGGCCGGGTTGTCGTCTTTGTTTGATGTCAAAGAAAGTTTTCTCTTTTCTCCCTCTTCACTTCCTTCTTTTTCATTTTCATTTTATGAAAAAAAAAATTCAAAGAATGAAGGCGTCTTTCCCATTACTAGGAAGATGCCTCTCTCTTAGCTCCCAATCACGCCGCCGCCTCTGCCTTCCTTGTGATTTAAACTTAAACAAGCCAGGGTTTAAGTAACGGATTTATCTTGTGATGGCGATACTTTTTCACGTGGTAGAAAATCAAGTCCAAAGAACGGGGACCGATAATGACTTTCACCATATATTGACCAAGCGAAGAGAGAGGCACTTTCGCCGTAATGGGATGGACACCTCCTTTGAGAGAGGCGCTTTGCTTTCTTTCAAATTCCAAGGAAAATGAAAATAAAAAAGAAGAAGTGAAAAGTGAGAGAATGGAGAGCGGAGAGAGTTTCTAGTTTCGAAGGTTTTTTTTTTTATCTGTCACACTAATCCGCCACAACAAAAAAAATTAAGGTATTAGTGACACGGTGGTTATAGTTTAAGATCTTTTATGGTAATTTTTTTTATGAATTTACTTCGACTACCCAAAAAGGAAAAAAAAACGACAAAAAAGCATATATATGACAATTAATTGACTAAGCTTTTGAAATTACAATGCATAGCGAAATTGAAAAGGAATGAGGTAGTCAAGAGAAAGGAAGAAAGTTTTTTGTATTTCATTCATTGTAACAAATGTACACTCGTGTATATGTGGTATTGACAAAGAATAGGATAAAAGGAAAATAAATATACATAATTTATATTTTCCTAAAATATAGAATCATATCCAATCAATTAAGTCCAATCTTCAAGTGTGATCTTCAATCAAGGAGATTACAACCTTCAATTAGCATCAGGATCTCCAATACTCTCCCTCAAGCTCGTGGCTTATATATGTCCAAGACGCCAAACTTGCTTAGGAGATACGTATGCTGTCTCTGACACAATGATTTGGTGAAGATATCTACATGTTGTTCTGTAGTCCCAATCCCTCTAGTGAATAGGACTCATTCTCGAATTTTATCTTGAGTGAAGTGACGATCAACGTCAATGTGCTTTGTTATTTCATGGAAAACTGGATTTGCTACCAACTTGAGTGCTGCATCATTATCACAGAATAATTTGGTTGGTCCCTCCACATGTACCTCGAGATCAGAAAGTAAACCTTGTAATCACATTACTTCATAGACAGTTTTGGCCATGGCACGGTATTTCGCTTCTACAGATGACAAGGACACTGTTGTTTGTTTCTTGGTTTTTCCATGAAATTAGAGACTTTCTCAATTTTATGCAGAAACCAGTAATTGATCTTCTGGTCATTGGATAGGTTACATAATCAGTGTCACAAAAACCCATCATTTTCATGTTGCAATCGCGAGATAGGAAAATTCCAAGCCATGGATATCCCATCAGATATCATACCACTTTCAATGCTGCATTCATATGAGATTGCTTTGGCTAGTGCATGAATTGGCTTAATATCTGAATTAATAACATATGTTGGGTCTAGTCATAGTAAGGCATATCAACCTTCCTACGAGTCTTTGATATCTCGATGGTTCCCAAAGTAGTGGATCTTCAACAGACACAGAAGTCCCTAAATCATATTCATGGGTTGTCATCTTGACATTTTGTTCAATGGGAATGATAGTAGGTTCGCATCTTGATAGTTCTACTTCAGATACAATCACCAATGCGAATTTCTATTGATTGAGGTTAATTCATTTATTAGAACGTGGAATTTCAATGCCAAGGAAATACTTCGAATCCCCTAAGTCCTTGATGTGGAATGTAGAGTGCAGATATCTCTTGAACTTCTCAATACGAGACTCATCATTTCCCATGATAAGTATGTCATCAACAAAATCAGCAAGTAAATAGATGCAGTATCTAAAGTCCAAGTGAAAAGGGCATAATCATGTTCTGAATGCTAAAAACCTACTGCTGTTAAAGCACATGTAAACTTGGCATGCCATTTTCTAGAAGCCTGCTTAAGACCATATAGGGATTTGCGTAGGACGCATACACGTGACTCCCCCTTCTACGTTAATCACGGGGAAAGATTCATGTAGATTTCTCATCGAGAGTCTCCGATGAAGGAAGGGGCATGTCGATATCCATCTAATAAAGGGACCAGTGGTATGCTAGCCACAATGAGAAGAAGGAACGAACAAGACTTTTCCCTTCGTTAGTGGTAAGAACGTTTCATGATAATCAAAACCCTCACTGAGTGAAACTTGTGGCACTAAACGTGCCTTGTCGCATTCGACAAAATCCCATCAGCCTTAAATTTGATCTTGCCACACCCATTGTATCCAATGGGTTTTCGATATTCAAGTAGAGGCTAATATCCCATGTGTGAATTTCAACAGTGCAGTGAGTTCAGCTTATCGCCTTTTCCATCGAGGATCTCGTACAATGGTTTAGTATGAAGATGGCTCCGTTCCTCGGATATTCGACTAATGCTCACGTGTATGTAGGGAGAAAGGCGAAGTGAAAAAGGAGATAGGATTGATACATGATATTGGCTACCGAAGCTTGGGATGCAAAGTAGACATAGTCTTTGGTCCATGTTGGTCAGCCGAAATTTAAAAAAAACAAAAAAAAATTGTGCTCGAAAACGTCGTGGCTGCTCAAGGGAACGGTAGAGACTAGAGAGCTTACCCAAGGGATATATGGTAAAGATGCCACTAGTGATGATGGGCAATTAGTTATAGAAAATGAAGGAGCATGCACAGGGGATGATTTTGCCGATGTTGCCTTTGAACTTTTTGCTGGAGCTGATATGGTTGGTATTGGTGGAGCAACAAAATATGAAGGAGTAGGGGTTGAGACATCCTCATCTAAGAAATGCTGGCGTTTCAGAGCAGTCGAAGACGAAGGGTTCCCATCTTGAGTTGGAAAATATCTTCGTGGAAAATAATATCCCTACTAATGAAAAAATGCCCAGTAGATATCTCCATGACTCAATAGCCTTTCTATAGAGTGGGATATCCCATAAAAAACACATGGGGTGGCACGAGGATCCATCTTAGTCTGAGGCCCTACAGTTGTTGTGTAACAGAGGCATCCAAAAATCTTCAAGTGATCAATGGAAGGCAATTTTCCATAAAGTAACTCAAAAGGAGTAGTATCACCAAGAGCTCTACTTGGCATGCGGTTCATCAAATAAGTAGCAGTGACCACACAATCGCCCAAGAATTGTTCAAGAATAAAAGCTGGATATTTGAGAGCACGTACGACCTCTAGGAGATGTCTATGTTTGCATTCTACAACTCCATTTTGTTGTGGAGTATAAGTGCAAGACATCTCATGAAGAATGCCATGAGAAGTAAGTAGAGACTGACAATCATTGGAAAGAAATTCATGTTGACACCTAAATTTTTTATTTTTCTCGTTTAATCATTTATTTCATAAAATTAGAGACTAACCTTAGTCTCTAACCAAAAATATTTAAGTCATTTTAGCGTAGTCTCATGGGCATTAATTTAATGGTCAGCATGCATGGCATTTTTTCCTTTTTATTTCATTTCTTGTTGGTTTTAGATGGCACGATTAGGTGGGAAGGTGCATCAAGTGGGAGGACGGCTTTTGATCGGATGCTTGAGAGAAATGAGGCCTCAAGTACTGTCATGTTTGTGGGCTATGTGGAAAGGGGTTAAACTGGCGAAGCTTTTGGCCTTTTACATGAAACAGTTTTTGGTTGGTGTATGAGATTAAATACTGTTACGCTTTGTTCTCTCCTATCTGCTTCGGCTCCATCAGGGGATGTGATAATGGGGAAGTGGGTTCATGTCTATGCTTTGAAGATAATGAGTAAGCATATAAATGATATGGTGGGAACGACACTACTCGACATATATGCCAAATGTGGTAGGATTAATATTGCATTGAAAGTTTTTGGGTACTTGCCTAGTCGGAATGCAATCACTTAGAATGCAATTATTAGTGGATTGGCAATGCAAGGGTGGGGTAAAATTGCAGTGGCCATGTTCCCTCGGATGCTCAGAGAAGCAAAGCCAAATGACATGACATTTACATCTTTGTTGAATGCTTGCAGCCACTCTGGCCTCCTTGATGAGGGCCATCGCTTTTTTCCATGATCTGCAAGTTGTATATGGCATAAGACCTAAAGTGGAACGCTATGCATGCATGGTGGATCTTCTAGGTAGGGCTGGTCAGACAGAGGATGCAGAAATGATTATAAAGACCATGCTTGTCCCCTTAAACGGAGTGGTTTTAGGATCTCTTTTGGGTTTGTATCATGTCAATGGAAAACTCCAGCTTGGCGAAAACATATTATAGAATATCATGCATTGCTCGTTCTCACATAGCAAGAAGATGGCATGTGCTGCTTGAAGAGCCCTTTCGGTGGTGGTGGAAGAAAATGATTATTCCACTCTAAGTGGAAGCCAAGATTGGCATTTGGTGGGTATATGAATGATTAAAGTGAGTGAGGCATGATAAAAGAAAAGTTTGCTTTCGGTGAGGGGGTTTTCAACATTCAAGGAGAGGCCAAAAGGAATATATATATATGGCCAGACAAAAGAAAAAAGGGGGACACTAGAAAAAAACTAGAGACACGTTAAAACAAGAGGGAGAATTTTCAAGTCAAAGTCAGAGAGCTTATTCTCTGCAAGGAAAAAAGAGGTGCACGTTCAGGTCTCTTTTCAAGAAAAAGAGAGAGAAGAGAATGCTCGTCCGAGCCACGAGACCAATCCATACAAAAACCCCAGAGTCAATGTTCCTGTTGTCCTAGAGAAGACCAAACCGTGAATGTTTCGATAGTGCTGCTGTTCCTCTTTGATAGTGCCATTGTTTGAAAGAATTTTACTGTTGTTGATTCGCGTCTTCTAGCACCGTTTTCTAACCTTGTTTTTCTTGCTGCACCGTGTGATTCGAACAGCTGGCCAACCTATCTTTGAGGTTGATGAGCTCTTTTTTTTTGCCACCAATTTGTTATCTAACTCGGTTGTTACTTGGTACTAGACTTCGTTGCTAGTTTTCGAAGGTGTGTCCCATTAAGGCCTGGATCGGTGCATATTTGCTGCTATTTGACACTGTTCTGAGCTGCTGTTGGGTCTGGAAAACAGCTACTGTTTGGTCTCTGTTTTTGGCGCTGTTCTGCTAAAAATCACCACTTCCAGAAACCTGACCTACAACCGTTCGGGGTCCATAACGGTCCCTTTTGTTTGGACGTTTCTGCTCACTAAATGGCTCAGTTTTTGTGGGTTGTCCAAGTCTATTACCTTGCTGTTTTTTTATAATCCCTTAGTTGTTTAGGACTGCTTTTTGGGCGGGTTCGTGCACAAATTCGCTGCTGTGAAACGAGCCATGTTAGACTAGAAAGTGCCATTGCTTTGAGCCGCGATTACTCCTTTGTGGAGGTCTTTTGCTCTGGCAATCCTTACCTAACTAAACCGGTCGTCACTTTGAGCTTGGATACTAAGACTGCTTAGGAAAGTAGTCTCCAAGATAAGGTAAATCTCCGAACTTTGTCTATATTGGTATTACCTTGCGGCATTGTTTATACTTGAATGTTATCTATTGGGATCTGAATTAAAAATCTGATTTGGTTGACTTCCCAATAATATCCTGAAGCAATTTTTTTAGAGTTTTTGATCTTGTCTTCGGAATATTTCGCACACCTCAATTCTTAACCTGGATGTTGCGTATATCTTTAAAATTTCGGCACCTACCGTAACTCTGGTTGAAAATTTCATGCACTTTATACTACGGTCTGAAGTCAATAAAATTTAAATACTCCTTGAGTATAGTACATGCTCCCTTGTGCCTTATCCCTCGGATATGTACTTTGCGAATGGCTATCCAACTCCACTCTCGAAGTACGATGTCATTCGCATAAAAAATGGAAATTGTTCGTCCCATCTCACAACTTTGAGACCAGATCAACAAATTTCATTTAAATTCACCATCCGACCCCACCCTCGGGGTACGACGTGAATAAATTCCCTTTCGACCCTAAACTTTGGGTATGAAGCGAATTCATTGGAAAAATTTGGATCATAAGGTGTACGATACTCAAGGTCTATTATATTTTTATTTGACTCATTTCTTTTCATAAAAAAATTAATCACAAAAAAAGGGAGAGAACATCAAATTATGATCTGAAAATGGAATTAAATGTCAAGATACCCTTTAATATAAAATTAGACTTTGAGTGATCAATTTCCTAATTTACATTAATTATTATCAACTTTCAGACCATCTTTTATTTTTGCATTTTATTTTATCCAAAAGTTAAAAAGGAATGCTATTCATGTACATTCATATACGGTTGGTCATGCATAATTCATGTCATTACGTCATGCACATTTACCATGCCGTTATATGTCATTCGTGCCTTTTTTATTCGTGTCATATAGGTAGATTTGCGTCACTCGCTTGTCATGACATTTTTTAATCCATGTTTTGTGCGCATTAAAACTCGTATCATGTCCGTATTGTCGAAAATTAGCATGCATTATTTTCATTCATGTTATTTTGTGTATCATTAGAACTCACATTGTCCGTGCATTAAAACTTAATTTTTTTAGACATCCTGTATGCTCATTATGCTTGTCATATAGTTTAGGTTGTATAGCATCATGCAATTTCATGTAGTTGCATTTGCATTGCATTCATTATTTTAAAAAAAATTCAAAAAAAATATATAATAAATTGCACCTTGGTTTTCAAAGAAATCAAATTGAATTTGCCAGTTCAAAAAAAAATTTCACAAGGATGGTACCGAAAGGGTGTTAATAAAAAAAAGATTAACATAATCAAGTCCCCGAATTTGAATCTCTAGTTAACAGAAAATAAGGTATTCTCCCGATACTTTATTTAGGTTCCTAATCTACCTACCAAAAAAGATTAGTGGCGGCTCCAGATTTAAATCATTTGAGCATGAATCTAAGTTGCGAATTGGTAGACCTTGGGAGAGCTTGGGCTCGGTTAGTTAATTCACTTAATTAATCTAGTAATCCATTAACCTGGAAAATTACTAATTTTAGGTCGCGACAATTCACATCCATTGTCTGTCCAAATTTTTTGGACAGAAGTATTGAATCGAGTCTTTACCATAGAGAAAACAATTCGATAATTTTGATATAGTTTGACCCTTAGAATGCATAAGAAATGTCCAAATGGCACGTGAAAAATCCTCAACGATTACAAGGAGAAAACGTGATCCATCACGATGAGTCGTATGGTAAGGGCCCCAGATATCAATGTGTATAAGGGGAAAAGAATGGGTAACTCAAGATGTACTTATGGGAAAATATTGTCTGGATTGTTTAGTTAGAGGGCATACAGGACATTTTGGATGAGAAAATTTTACACTATGACCCAATCGTTTATGATAAAGGAGTTTTTTTTATTAATAGCAGTAGCATTACAAAAAATGCTTTTATGCAAGGAATTTAAATCTCCAAGAGAATCGATCCAGAAAAATAATCCATTTTCAATTCTGCCCAAGCCCATCAGTTTGTCAGTCATATTTTCATGAAATGAGCAATTGTCAGAATTAAACATGACATTGCAAGAATTATCTTGACAAACTCTTGAGACAAAAAAAAAAGATTGAATATGAACTCAGGAATGTATAGGATAGGTTGGCCACGAGCCGATTTGGGCCCAGAACCGGCCCAATCAAACTCGAAATCGGTCCGTTGACCAGTTTGGTGGTATGGAATCAAAACCAGCCCATGCCCATAAGGGTCCGATTCTGGCGGTTCCAAGTGGTTCGGAGCCGTTGCACCAATGGCTCTTTTTTAGGGCCATTGGCTTCAATGGCTCTTTTAGAGCCGTTAGAAGTCAACGGCCAACATAAAAAAAAGTTAAAAATTATATGATAAAAAATTTATAAATACCGCTTTCATCTTCATTTTTTCACACAAATTCTCTTAATTCTCTCAAATTCTCTTTATCTCTCAGTTCTTTCAAATTCTCTCTAACTCTCAAGTCTCTAAACATCTCAAAAGTCTCAATTACATTCTCGGTTCTCTAATTATTACTTACATTTTTTTTTAAATATTATTGATTTTCCTTTAATAATTTTCTATTTTAAATTCTTTTTCATACCCTATATTTTACTTTGCACATTATATCCATATATTATTCTTTTTATATAATCTAAAAAAGGACAAGTGGAAGTAGAGCTAATGGCAAAGGTAATAAGCATACTAGAAGAGATCTGGTATCCTAATTCTTACACTAGACTTAGGCAGATTGGGGAGTTGATGGAGATACATAAAATTAATATTTTTCCTAATAATAAGAGCAAGTCCCGACCCACAATAGTCTTGTTGATACCGTAATATTGTAGTCTTAATTCGATATCTTATGGAAACACATGTGTGAGAAAGAGTAGCCATTAATAGATCTCTAACTACGATAAAAGAAAACTCGTCATACCGAAATGATAAGTGTGTATTTTGACCATTCGGGATGTGTGGTGCTCAATTCGGGAAGGATTGTAGAATAAAGTGTACCAAATGACAAGGCCATGGTGTACTTGTCAAAACTTAGTATATTCTTGAATAACCAGATATGGAGATCACATCCGAAATTCGGGAAAACACAGAGCAAGACTCACGGCGCACACAGGTTTTCAAAGTCAAAGAGATATCATTAAAAAAAAGACGGTATACCCAAGTGGTTAACCCAACATTGTGGAAGACACATAGTTCTCGATTTGCGTGGGTTTGTTATAAAAGTCTGAGGAGTGTGAACGCAGCGCCCACATTCAAACAAATTTGACAAATCCGAATAACTGCTTGAGCGGTTAGAAGTCTCGCAAGAAAGAACTAAGTACTCAAGAAATAATAAAACAAGGAGGACCCCCGGCAATAATCCAAAAAAAAAAAGGTACAACCTATGTTTCTTTGAAGCTCTTAGCTTTCATTGGCACATATTGTAGTGTAGCCTTGAACTTTCCTAGCACTTTTACGTTCCATGTCCTTTCAGATTCCAGGGCAATCTATTTCGTTTTCCAGGCAATTGAAGAGTAAGCATAGCCGGTAAATCTTTCATATTCCATACACTTTTTACTACAATCACACCACACCCGTTCGTCTTTTCTTTTTTTTTTTTTTTTTCCCCAAAGACCCTTCCAGTCTTCCATCAGAACATCGGCGCCACAGAGCCTTCTTAATAAATACGGAAGTGAAGAATTTCGGTGAAAGATATATCGCCGATCTAAATCGCGCGAAAAATCTATATTTGGTACATGCCCAGTGGGACCTTCGTGCAGTGAGTTTTTGGAAAACAATGGTCATAACAAGACATCAACTGGATGACGTCAGAATGACAACATCAACAATCTAAATGATAAGAGAATACAATATGAGCATTCTCAAGTTCGAATGTGGTCATTGGTGAGCTACTACCAGACATTCCATGATAGTTGACGTGATTACGCTCAATGGGCTGAGCCCCAATTCTACACTGGTAGCTATGATGAAGAGATTCGTTTCACAAGGAACAGGCAAAATAATTGACCACCATAGTCATCCGACACGTCGCTAATGTGATCAACCTAGTGGTGGTCAACGGCGATAAAATGAGGTGATATTCTCGACCAGGTTCATCACAACTCACAGAACCGCCTTTTCAAGTCATGGCTTCTAGTGCCATGCCTTATCACATTCGATACTGTGGTCCCCCTATCGTTAGTCAAAGTAGTCACTCAAGGGGGTACCTCTTTAGCCTCCTCCAGTAAGAATCATACTAAAGCCAAAGAACCCAACTTAAAAATGAACTTGGTAAATGTGAGTCGGTAGGTATGCTTTCCCTCAGTCAGTCCAGTTTGAATTAACACGTTACCAAATGTCCAGAACATACATCCCTTATCAGAACGTCACCTAATACATTGAACCAATGAGACCATTCCTGGATCTTCGCAGCATAAATCCATAGGCAATATGTGAAAGTGCAACCCATGTAGAACCAGTATCACCTGTTACCTTCAACATACGAAAAAGTCACCAAGAAATCGTCGACAGACACCGTACTAAGTTAATCCTAGGGGGCAAGAAGCGTGTGTTTGACCAGTAGAATTATGAGACCCATGGGAATCCAATCGAGTAGCTTGAAATAGTACTCTAGCATATAGGGAGTAGTCACAGACGGGTAGCTCCAAGGCAAGCATGTACAGAAGCCACACCCAGACTGGGTGGGATAATATCAACCATATGTCGAGGGATTCAAGGGAAACCGGACTTCCGCTGTCCTTCACTGGAGAAGAAACCAATTACCCGTGTAATACAGTAGGCAATTTCTGGCACGTGCGGAGAATGCAAGCAATAAATGACGATGATGTTAAGGCTCAAGATTGTTTCCATGTCGATGTCTTACAGACAGCATTAATACTTGGTACACTAATCTGACCAGCAAATTCAGTCCAGACGTGGGCTGGGGGGGGGAACACACATGGAAAGACAGTTTCATTCTCAATTTTATCATGTCGTACCCGAAGTATTCGTAGCCGATTTAGCCGAAATGCACCAGTATGTTGGCGAAACTGCGATCAGTTTATCACGTCGATTTAAAAATCAAGAAACCAATGCTTGACGTCCCTTACTGAGAAGGAATTTATTGATCTTGCGTTCCAGCAGGTTAAAGTTTAACCTTCAGGAGCATTTTAGGGACAAATATTTAATGACCTCTTTCTTACAACCAGAGTCTCAAAGTACGAGCATCTTTTTAAGAGAAAGGATAGGAGGCCGAGAAGAAGAATCGACAGGCTTTGGTTGGGACATGTGTCCGCTACCCGAAATCATTTTTCTTTTGGCGGAAAAATTTTCAGGTTAAGCGGATTATCAGGTTTGATAACTTAATTAACCTAATACGGACCCCCTCCCAAGTTCTACCGAATTGCAACTTGGTTTTTTTGTTCAAATGATTTTAGAGTTTAGAGTCGCCAATAATCATTTTTGGTATGATCGATTAGAAACCTAAATAAATCATGGAGACCTAATTATTTCTTGCGAAACCAGAGAAAATGAGTGTCGTACACTTGGTTACGCTAGATTACTCTAACGCCCTTTCGG
>JAGVVM010001843.1:0-49661 GCA_019149425.1 Psidium friedrichsthalianum
GGGCTAGCAAAAGCACAACATATGAAGACCCTCCCACCACAACTAGGTGGCTGTAATCCACCCAAACCATTATGGGACCTTTTATATTTTGAAATCTATAATCTATGTTATCTTTTTAATGTTTGTGTCAATGAATTGCTTCTTTCCGATCTCAAAAAAAAAAAAAACTCCAGGACATCCAAAAAGAAAAATTGAAGGATCTACGAATCAAGTGGAAGAAAAGGATTTTACTTTTCTATGCATAGTCGTTGTGGAGCACGTGATTTTGGGTGGGGGAGCCGCTAAAGGCTAATTTGGTAATTGAAGGTAAAGACGGCAAAGGGCAAAATTGTCAAAAGACAAGGATTATTAAAATTCAGAGAATCTGCATCGTTCATTAATTTTGGCAGTTAGACCAAAACAGATTATGAAAGCTGATGCGACAATAGTCGTCCAATCATGTCTCGTCCTTTGATCCTGTCCTCGTGCTTGTCTTTGTCGCTCCGGTTCAAAATCGGTTAAGCCGTCTGGACCGTTCAAGCAACGGTCGAATTGTCATCAGCGCATAGCGTCGCCTCTTTTCGCGCCCGACAAAACCCATATAGCGTCACTTTATCTTTCTTCACTGCCGCTTTATCTTTCTTTTGCCAAATCTTCGTACATCTTTTTTTTTTTTATACCAGATAAGCAAGTTAGATACGACCCTAAGGAAGTCCTTAATTTTACATATGGACCTAAGCAAGTTCTTAAACTACTTGGTCTGAACTTCGGAATGTAAAATTCGAGGGCATTCCCTATCAATAAAAAAGAAAAATATTCGTTGGCACCTTAAGGATTGACAATGAGAAAAGAAGACTTTACGTCAACTTCGATTGGCTATTAATAAATAGACTCGTATAGTAATGACCCACGTTTGGGGTGAGTTAGTGAGTTTCGACTCTTGTATCGTCAACCTGTGCTTCGCACAGTGTCTGATAATCGATTTGTCGGCGACGTACCCCTGGTTATCAGACACTATGCGAAATCTTCTTTTGCCAAATCTTCGTGCATCTTTTTTTTTTTACCGGATAATCGAGTTAGATAGCATCGCTCGGAACTGAAATGGGGTGAGACGATCATTTCATAAACTCGCAAAAACATTTTTCATATGTTTGCATAACGGATGTTAGTTCACTACTCGAGTGAGGTCGATTCAAGTTTCTTTTTGTTGGAAAGTTTTGTTGGTGCATTTTTCAATTAGTCGATAATGTTACATTTTGTCACACCCCGATTCCAAAAAAAAAAAAAGGAGGGGGGGGGGTGTGGGGGACGACATACCCAAACTCAATTAAACCAACATATATCATCAGACGTACACAACTCATACCCAACAGTATATATACATTTTTATAAAAGGATATCGCCTGACTCTCTCTTGAAAAGGAGATGTTTATATACTATATTTTATAAAGAGGCAGGGACGAGATCCATGGCTTCAATGTCTAGAGAATGGTACAAATACAATGATACAATCTCTACGGTGAACAGTCCACGTATGCCATTTTCAGGAATGAATGAATGAATCTGGTCGTACAAGGAATCAAGCCTGAAGAATAGTTGTGCTCACACAGTAAGAATTTCTTTATTTTCGGGAAATTGAGTTTGCACTTAGCTCGTTTTGTGCATACCAAGTTTCATATCGATTGAATATATCGGAGCGTTGACTTCGGATCGAGTTATTTTAGCTATCCAAGAAGCCAAATATAGGAGTTTAATAGAGTCGTAGGCATTAATATATAGGAGTAGATCTATTTAGAGGGCACGCTTTTTCGACTTTATGGTTAACATCGAATATAGGAAAACATGTGCTCCAAATATGACTTTGATAATCAGAAACGGCAAATGTAGATTTGCCCAACTAATCAATGAGGACGTGCAATATGCTTTTAAGAGGCGGAGTCATGAGTCATTAAGGTAACCTTGGCAAAGACGTCTTGACTTGGTGATTACTGCTGACTCCGATCGGCTTTGGACGATTGAAATAATGAGGAATACTTAGGGCTTTTCGTTTGAAGAAAAACCGTTTTTAAAAAAATTATTTTTGGAATTTCAGATATTTGGATTACGGAGAAAGCTAATCGTTCTATGAAAAACGTTTTCTATGGACTAATATTGAGAAAGTTTTTATTTTCGAAGGCATCGATAGCAATACTACAAGGAAAGTTAATGTCATAAAAACTAGGGATATATGCATCAAAAGTCCTGAAACTTATTGCGAAAGTGCAATTGAGCCCTAAAACTTTCAGAAAGTGCAGTTAACTCATAAAACTTATCAAATTGGTGTGATCAAGTTCTTCTGTTAACATTGCCAATTTATTTACGAAAAATATTGACGTGGCATTTCCTAAAATTAATTTCTCTCTCCTACGCAACATTTTTATTATGTTTTTTTTCCAAGTCTTATTAAAATTAATTGAAAAAAAAACCCAAGAAAATGCTAAATTTTAATTTTAAAAGAAAAAAATAAAAGACGAAGAGCAGCTGGCTAGGGCCTTACCGGTGAGGCTAGACCGCCACTGCCGCCCATTGCCGACCCTGGCCAATGGTGGCTAATTGTTGCTAGCCTTGGGCAAGACCTGACCCGCTTGACTCACCCAAATTTGGGTTGATGAAACCTAGAATTAGGCGATGCCACCCTCGCCCGAGGCTAGCCTCGCCAACCTTTATTGATTGCAAGCCTCAAGCTCAAGAATCCATTGGTGAGAGCTCAACTTGTGCTAGAGCTCAACCCAGGTCAGGCGGCCATGTTCACAAGCTCAAAGCTAGAGTAGTTGTGGCAGAGAGAGAGGAGGGGGGGGGGGGGGGGGGGGGGGGGGGGGGGGGGGGGGGGGGGACAGATCGGGCCAAGGGCCACCCCCTCGCTAAGGCCTAGCGAGGGTCAGCATTGCCCAATTCTAGGTTTCCTCAACCCAGATCTAGGCGAGGCTCGCCGGCCCTCACCTAGGGCGTACAAGGTCTCACATGGGCTGGTGACGGTTGACCACCCTCGACTTGGGTCGGTGATCTCCATTGGCTCCTTTAGTGATGGGTAGCGGCAACAGCCTAGCCTCACCAGCAAAGCCCTGCCCAATTGCTCTTCCTCTTTTTTTGTTTTATTTTTTTCTTTTTAAAATTAAAATTTAGCCATTTCTTGATTTTTTTTAAAATTAATTTAAATAAGATTTGAAAAAGAAAATAAAAAAATACCATGAGGAGAGAGAAATTAATTTTAAAATATCATGTCAGTATTTTCCGTTAAACAAGTTGACAATATTAACAAAAGAATTTGATTGCATCAATTTAATAAGTTTTAGGATTTAATTACACTTTTTAAAAGTTTTAGGATTCAATTGCACTTCTACGACAAACTTCAAAGCTTCTAGTGCACATATAACATTTTGTTGTGTAACTCTAACAAGTTTTTGGCAAGAGAGTTCGCTTCTCTGCTTGTGATGTTAGCTTCAAGTCTTGTTGGGTGCATTTGAAGAGTAATATATCGAGTGCACCAAGTTGATGTGAGGGAGTGCGCTCTTGAAATCGTTAAGAGGCGAATCAGTCGAGGTGCATAAAGGTTGACTCGGACGCTACCTATCCAGGGTAACTAACCTCAATTGAATTGGACTCTAGTTATATTACATATGTTTAGGCGTGCATGCAAAATGTTGATAATAGTTCTAAATGAATCCTGTCTTATCTGGAATCATGATTCTCGCGATGCTTGGAGTACATGCAGGGGCATGGAGACAGCGATGGATGGCTGAAGATGCGAGGAAACGGCTTGCCTGGCGCTTGGACGGATCAGGCCTCTCTGCAGGTGGAGCGCCTGAACAAGGAGAGGCGAGGCTGCTGGCAAGCTCCAGCTGCCTGGACATAGCCGGTCACGTTCCTGGACAATGCCCGGCAGCTATTGTCTTTTTCAGCGCAGTAGCCAGATGCCGAGGCCTATCTTGGTGGGCATCCAATCCCCGACCCGACCCGACCCAGATTCATAATTCCTCAAACTCTATTTCATGGCTTTTTAGATTATAAACTTGCGGGAACCTTGGAAAATTTTCGAAAACTGTTATCCAAGAGAATTGAGAGTGTGAGAAAACTCATTTCTTGTAATTAATTTTTGTGGATGTGTGAGAACACTCATTTCTTATAATTAATTATTGTGGATTCATGTATTATCGAGAGTTGGGAAACAATTTTTTTTTTTTTTTGGATCAAAGGATTGGGAAACACTTGACTGCATGTGTTTCGAGCGATTGAAATATGTTCTTTGCCGGTTATAATGTAACTATATCGTGGATCTCTTCCTATGAAGTGGCCATACCACCAAATCACTTACATGCGCCAAATTCGGGTTTTATTTTTCCAATTTCTTTCTTGCTCAAAGGTTTCAATTATTTTTACTTCCGAGTTGGTCTACAATTTAACCTTTGTTGCTGCTATTTAGGCACGTAAAATTACGTTGCACTGCAAATTTTCCCAAAACCAAAAGGATATTAAATAGTGTTGAGCACTAGCCAGCCCCGCATTTTTCCGCTTCTCTGTATCCTATATTGCGTGCCGCAAAAGTTTGAAATTTTAAACGGTAAGCACCAACTAAAGTTTGAAATTCCCGCCACGGACATCCTCTCTTGACCTGTCTCGACGGCTACCGTTTGCGAGCGAGAGAGATGGATCGAGATGTGGTGAGGTTAATGCGCTCCGTGAAACGCCCAAGCCACTTTAAGCAGATCCACGCTCTGGTCATCACTGCGTTCCCTTCTCTCACATCGTCTCTGGTCAGAAGACTGTTGAGTGTGCCTGTGGTCGAGTATGCCCAGAAAGTATTTGATCGAATTCCTCAACCAGACGAGAACTTGTCTAACTCGCTGATTTCGATGTATACTCGGCTTTCTTTGCACGAAGAAGCCGTGGAAGTATTCAGATCGATGATACGGAACGATGTTTGTATAGACTCCTACACGGTTCCGCCTATTATCAAGTCTTGCTTATCGCTGGCGGACTTGGGTTTAGGAAAACAAGTGCATTGTTTGGCGATTAGTTGTGGATTAGACACAGATGCCTTCGTCCAAACTGCTTTGATGAACTTCTATTCCAGGAGTGGTGAATTAGCTTCTGCTAAAACAATTTTCGAAAAGATGGATACGAAGGATCCCATTGCTTATAATTGCTTGATTTCTGCCTATTCTAAGTCGGGTGATGTTCTAGCTGCGAGAAAGATGTTTGATGAAATGCCTAATAGGTCCACTGCTTCTTGGAATTCTTTGATCTCATGTTATGCTTGCAATGGTCATTATCAAGAGGCATTGAGGATCTTTGAAAGTATGAAGGATGAGAAGTGCAATCCAAATGAAATTACTCTGGCTTCAGTTTTTTCCGTCTGTGCTAAGCTTGGGGACCTCAATGCTGGGTTGAGTGCAGAAAAGTTTATTGATGGTAACAACCTTTACCGAAGTACGATACTTTCTACTGCAGTTATGGAGATGTATCTAAAGTGTGGGGCTGTCGAAGAAGCGCGTCGAGAATTTGACAAGATGGATAAAAGAGATGTTGTTACATGGAGTGCCATGATTGCTGGCTATGCTCAGAATGGGAGACCAGAGGAGGCCTTGGAGCTCTTTGAGAGCATGAAGAACGAGAATATTAAACCTAATGACGTAGCACTGGTTAGCATTTTGTCCGTTTGTGCTGATTCAGGCTCTGTTGAAGCTTGTGAAGAAATTGGCCGCTATATAGAGAGTCAAGGCATGGCTTCTAATGTCTTTGTAGCATCTGCACTTCTCAATATGTATTCAAAGTGTGGGAATATACGCAAATCTCATCAAATATTCCTTAATATGCCCAAAAAAGACACGGTCACCTGGAACTCAATGATTGTTGGCCTGGCAACAAATGGACTTTCAGAAGATGCATTTGCTGTCTACAAGCAAATGATCAAAACTGGAGGGCGACCCAATGATATAACATTCGTTGGACTCTTCACTGCTTGCAGTCATGCAGGTCTTGTTGAAATGGGGCTTGAAATTTTCAGACACATGAAAATTGATCATGAGATCGTTCCTCAAATAGAACACTATGCTTGCATCGTGGACCTCTTTTGCAGAGCTGGTAGGTTAAAAGAGGCCTATGATTTCATATGTGGGATGGAGGTAGAACCAAATGCTGTGATATGGGGCTCCTTATTGAGCGCTTCTAGAATCCACATGAATATTGAGCTCGCCGAGCTCTCAGTTAAGAAGCTGGCAAAGCAAGATCCTGATAGTTCTTGGTATTATGTTCTTCTGTCAAACATTTATTCCAGTACTAGCCACTGGCAAGGAGCCCTAAATTTGCAAAAGATGATGAAGGATAAGAAAGTGCAGAAAGTAGCTGCTTATAGTTGGGTAGAAGTGGATAACAAGTTGCATAGATTCTTAGTCAGCGATTCGTCTCTCCCTAGAAATAGTGAGGTCTATGGTACTGTCAATGGGTTGGCAATGCAGTCCACATGGGTCGATCATGATTTTGACTCTGGCCTAGGACTGTAATATTTCTCACATAAAATGCTTGAAGATGCTTCATAGCTGAGGCAGTTGGAGATCTCACTGGACTGTGACAAGATCATTTTTATGCACAAACAGCTCTGGCTTGCTCGTCTAAGTTGAAGAAATATCTGGTACTCTAGGAAAATGAGGAACATTGCCTAAACCTTGGAAAAATCTGAGACACTTAAAGGCTGAGATGACAGACAGATATGCGACAATTGGCCCCCAAGGTTGGTGCGGGAGGAAAGAAAAAGTAGAAACTTGTCTTGGTTTTGGAACACATGGATTGCCCACGAAAATGTGTTTAAGTCAATGCTTAATCTCAACAAGCCCTTCTTTACGCCGGAAATGGTGAGGCCATACTTTTGGCTTATCAGAAATATGCCAGTCCATTTAATTGTCACAATAGTTGGTTAGTTGCCGTTCTGCCTAAAGCCTGTGAAACTTAGATAAAATTATTCAGGTTCATTATGTACGAGCAATCAATATTTCTTGCTTACATTTTTCACAGTATGGAGCCAAATTGCTGTTAACATCATATCAGGCACCATTCAAGGTAATCGGCTCATATGCTTCTGTCTTCTGATTATCAACATCATTCTTTTTGTATTTTGCCTTCTTTGTCCATTCAGTTTCCACTCTGAATGTAGAGGAACCTCGCAGCTCCCTGTCTGATTTTCCTTCCCATCCAGATGTCAAACAGGAGAGAAATCTCAAATGTGATCTTTGATGGCGGCGTCAGCCTCTCATAGAGTGGTGGGCTAAATTCTTAGAGTGGTTTTCTGTGGATCACATCCAAAGTGTGGTGTTCAACTTGTACATTTTCGACCAAAAAAAAAAAGATATTGTACATTGAGAACATGTGAATGTTTGTTTTTGCATATGTTTATCATTGGGAAAAGGGTAAAAAAAAAGTCATAAACTTATTGCATTGATGCCAATTCAATCATAAATTTTTTTTGTGTCAATTTAAAATTAAACCTTTTATATTTGTGCCAATTGAGTCTATCTGGCCAATTTTGGTTAGAAATTGTTGATGGATGTCGATTGTCCCATGTGATACGCCGGCGCTGATGCAGATATATTTTCATAATTTTCTATATTTTTAATATTTTTTTCACTTTCTTTTTGTGCTTCTTTTTTTTTTAATTGGCGGCCGGTGAGGGTCACGACCACTGTCGGCCCTCAATTAAAAAAAGTGTACAGAA
Organism: Psidium friedrichsthalianum; assembly: GCA_019149425.1. Classification (NCBI taxonomy): domain Eukaryota; kingdom Viridiplantae; phylum Streptophyta; class Magnoliopsida; order Myrtales; family Myrtaceae; genus Psidium; species Psidium friedrichsthalianum. The sequence continues at coordinate 7,724 of JAGVVM010001843.1, forward strand.
AAGAAGAAGAAAAGCCAAAAAGCTATTAAAATAAATTGAAAAATGTTCACATCAGCACTACCTGTGTCATGTAGGACAATTAGCGTCCACGTTGCTGATTTCAAGTCAAAATTGGTTGGATACTCTCAATTGGTACAAATGCAAAAGATTTGGGATTGAATTGGTATCAATAAAAGGTTTATGATTGAATGATATAAATGCAATACGTTTAGAACTTTTTCAACACTTTTTTTCTGTTTATCATTCGCGCTCTTAATGCATGTTGTTGCAAATGTTTATCATTAGCGCCCTAAGCGAATGGAACATCTATTCATATCGATTTGGTGGCTTAGAAATGTATTTCATATATTTGGTGTTTAGTGGTTTTGTTTTGATAGATGATAGTAATGGAAGCTCCTAAAAATGGAGTATGATTGCTGATGCTTCGGCGAAATTTGGTGATTGAAGGCGTACTATCAAATTGGTGAAATAAATCTTGTTTTGATTCACCACCCTGGAATAACATAAAATACAATAAAAAGGGACCAAACCAAACCGTATTTTCAGTTAGGGTCCCATTAGGTTTGGATCTTATTTGGGGTCGCAACATACACACATTCACGCGTTTTCGGTTCGGGTATCACTAGAATCTCAATCGAACTAAATGGTTGATGCCCTCTTATTATTATTGTTATTTGATCAAAATTTCTTATCATTTATTAGTTTAAGTTTTTGAGCTCGACAGTGTAATGTATGTATTGGCCATATCATAAATATGTAATTTAAGTGCAAATATTATAATTGTGTTAATATTACGAAAACTCTAAACTTGTAAACTTGTAATAAATTTACTCCAAACTATTTTTTTTACCACAAAAAATTCAAAGTGGTGCACTTGTGGCATTTTTACTCCAAACTATTTTTTTACCAAGAAAAACTCTAAATTGGTACATTTGTGACAAATTTATTCTAAACTAATTTTTTTGATAACAAAAATCCCGAATTGATACACTAGTGACAAATTTATCTTCCGTTAAATTTGATTAATACTACGAAAACTTTCAAATTGATACACATGTAACAAATAGAGGGTCTAATTCCAAATTGGTACACTTGCCAACTATCACGTGTCATCTAATTTAGCAATTTGATGGTTATATTTAACAAAAATTAACGGAGAGTAAATTTGTTATATGTTTATCGGTTTATGATAAATTTATCACAAGTGTATTATTTTGAAGTTTTTTGTGGTCAAAAAAATAATTTGGGATAAATTTGTCATAAATGTATAAATTTAGAGTTTTTCATGGTATTAATCCAACATAATATGCGGACGATGGTATATCTGACTGTAAAGTCCCCCCGGGGAGGGGGATGGTTTCTGAACATTCGATTCAGACCTGGAAGAAAGTCGAAGCGAGTGGAGGGCGAAAAAGACATTTCGTTAAGGGCAAATCCGGTACAGCCCTCTAAGCAGAAACAGTCGCTTTAGTACCAAAACGGAAATTAACGTTGTAATTAGGGGCATATCCGACAAATGATGCCTGTCTCCACTGTTTTTCCTTATCTGACGCAATGCGAGAAGTAAAGTGGGTCGGTGAAGCTCGGATTCTTAAGAGTCCCTCTAAAACTCGAGCATTATGCAAATGCAGAGACCCCTCCTGTGGAAGATCATCAGAGGAACATTGGCCGAAATCTTTCAAGAAGACACCCAGAAAACCAAAAGACTCTGTTTTGCGGGTTAATTTGAAATTCACTTACTCCTTGAGAAGTTTTAACGGTCGAGTTTGCTGTGGGATTCAATGGCGGAGCCGTCGAATGGTCCGGCGAGCTTCTGGAGTCAGGCCAATGCTTTGCTTCGCAAGAACTTCACTTTCCAGGTTCGCTCTCTCTCTGAGCATCTTTTCTTTATGCCGGTCCTTTTCCGCGTCGAGTGGCGGGAGAGTGCGTCGGTTTGGCTTTAGTGAGCTGTGATTAGGATCTTGAATGCATCTTTTCGTGAAGTTGGGACTGTTGTTGGGTTATTTATTGTTGTCTTCATTGATGGATAATGCACGCAGAGCTGATTCTTGCAATTTCAAGTTTTTTTTTTGAGTTTGCGCCTCCATAAAATTGGTTATTTCCCCTGTTGATGGTTGCTGTCTCGATCAATTTACTACAATTTAGGTCAGTGTCTCTCGTATTTGATTATGGAGATAGTATTGGAGTATTAGGAATCTATTGTAGCATCTTATACTGGAATCAAGTGTCTCCTCCTTCTTTGTATATGAGTCGACTTTATCGTGCGAGTAATGCTTGCCATGTTTCTTCGTGCTCATACTTTAACGGGGTACGAGTATTTCAAGATCTAGTGCTGTATTGAATGGTGCTCATTCTTTGACATTTTATCTCTTTTAAATTACATAATTTCTTTCAGTATAACTGCATGAGTCAATGATGCTGCTCATAGAAGCATTTGCGATCACAAGTCTTCCAAGATTCCACTCGCATGCACTGGAGTTATGATAGAGAAAAATACCATGCACTACCAATGTCTGGCCTTCTTATCTCCAGTTTAGCCCAGAAATTTAATCTTGCTAGTTTACCTTTTTGGAATCCAGTGGCCAAATCCTCTTTTGTGCAGAAAGTAGAAAGTTAATTTGAGGCCAATATGACCTTCATAGCAATCAGTATAACTTCTTAAGGGGCCCTGGTAAGGCTAAACAGAACATACCCACACTTTATGTTTCAGTAAGGTCCAACAAATTCAACGAAGGACGCATCTGATGACATTGTTTTGTATTATCCTTTTGCAGAAGCGGAATATCAAGACCAATATCCAGCTCATTTCTTTTCCATTTGTCCTCTGTTTACTCATTGTTCTCATCCAAAGTTTGGTCAACCATGAGCTGAACAATGCTGACAACAAGTGTGGCTGTGAATGTATTGATACAAATGGAAATGGGCAATGCGAGAAGGTGTGTGGGATTCAGTATTCCAGCGTTGATCAAGTGGGAACCTGTCCTATACTAAATCCTCCTGAATGGCCTCCCCTATTACAAATACCAGCTCCACAATATCGTGCAGTGAAGACGGACTTTATACCCTTTAATAATGACTTGCCTAATGATTCCTGCAGAAGGACAGGGTCTTGTCCTGCTACCATACTCTTTACAGGGAGTAATCAATCTCTTGGAGAAAGTATATTCACTGACTCCTCTATATGGTTTTTCCTATCCTTTAAAATTAAGATGCTACCTCATTTGATAGTATGACAGACATTTTTACTCTATTTTTAACTTTATATTTTCAGTTCTGTTGGGGAATATGGTCCCAAATTCTTCTACTCTGAATTCTTCTGACGTTTTAGGCAGCTTAGCCCAGAATGTCCTGGTAGGTTTTCCTTTCATCTTTGTTTCACATTATACTAGGATCAGCAATTACCATATTTTTCTGTTCCTGATGTTGCTTCTGAAAAATTTCAGGGTACTGCTTCATGGCCCAACTTGTACAACTATCTTGAACCTGCTTTTTTCTCTGACCAACCTGTGTATGCCGTTGAACAGCAGTGCATAGGAAACTCTTCATTTTCTGTTGCTATTCAGGAATCCTCCATAACATTTCAACAAGGTATGAAAAATCTTGCTTTACTTCTTTTTGACTCTGAAATGCATTATTCCTCTATAAATAGATTTGCTGCCAATTTTGTGATTCTTGAAAAAGGAAACAAAAATAGGGATATGCATCAATGCGACAAAGTTTCAATCAGAGGAACTGATTCTGATTGCTAAGAATATACTTACACCCGAGGCACCAAGAAGAGGGAGTGGGAATTTGATCGAAAGCAAGATACTCACTTACATGTGTGACTAAAGTGCTCTTTACTTTCTGGATAATGTTCTAGAAGAGAATATAATGAGTCGATGGAAACATATCCCGCACTGGTTTTTCTATTGATGCAAATAGGAAAAATGTGAAATCAAGGAACAAAGAGGAAGAAAACGAGATCCATCTGAGAATGCCTACTTTGCATTCATTCATAAGTGCTAAGATTGTAGGTTTACGGCCTCAACATGAATTAAGATATCTGGTTATCTTTATTTATAAAGCAAAGGGAGATAGTCTTTTGAAATACATCAATCCCTAGCTATGTTATCTGATATCTACCTACCAACTAAATCCTAATAAAAACTTTATGTGTAACCCATTAACCTAGCATCTTCTTTGACTGAAAAAGATTGATTCTCTTACAGTTCCCTGAAATCCAAATGTATGACCTTTTAGACTATCTATTGCATATTAGTTTTCTATGAATCCATGCTATTGAAGCTTTGTTGACGGGGTAAATCAAATTAGAGCAGATTGGTATAAATAAATTCCGGAGAAAGCTTGGCGAAGTTTATGTTCCTTGATTGCACATCATCCTTAAAAATAAAGCCGAATGATGCTTGATTAGTGGTTTTTCCTCAAAAAGTCTTCTATCGGGACCTTCTTTGTTATGTAAAAGGCACAAAGAAAGGCTAAACCATCTGGCTGGAAAGGAGAGCCCCTGAATTGGTTAATTGTTATATACCTATTTATGGTCATTCCACGATACCTATCCCTCCTCCCCCTCCAAAATCAAAGGAGAAATAACCTTCACTTTGACAACTGTTTATCTTTTTGTTGTGCATTTAGATGTAAGTTGTGCAAAAGGTTTACGTGTGTGGAGAAACAGCTCCTCAGCCATAAATGATGAGCTATACAAGGGCTATTGGAAAGGGAATACAGAAAGGCAAATTAATGAAATAGTTGCAGGTCTGGCTGCTGCTCTTTTTGCTGGCTTCAGTTGCTGATTTATCAAATATGTGCTGACAATTCTAATAGCATGTTTATCTCTCACAGGGTATGATTTCCTTAATACAAATTCCAATAACTTCAATGTGAGCATATGGTATAATTCAACCTATAAGGATGACACAGGAAATAGACCTATGTCATTGGTGCGTGTTGCACGATCTGTGAATCTGGTAATTCTTATTTCTTCCTTTCTTTGGAAATCATTTTACTATAAGTCATCTTGTATAGTTGTTCAGATAAACTAGGTGCAAGAATAATATTCTTGTACGAACTAAAGAAGGAGCTGTTCTACTTTTTCCTGTCAAGGACTCAATACATGCTTTTCTTGGATGCTGTTCCATATTCTAGCTGTATTACTCTGAGTGCAATGGTTCTTCCATTTAATGATTTTGAGATCCACCTTGCAATTTGTTTGAATAAAGCTCTGTTGACATACTGAAACCAGGAAGCCTGCTTGAACTTCCCTTTGACATTGCGTGACTTTTACATGTCACCTCCAGTACTTTGTGAAGTATGAGTGCATAAAAGTGCTTGTCCTAGGGAATATCCAAGGCATGAATTACGAGCTTTGATCAATCCAGTTACCATCTCTTAAAAACTTTAGTTTAAGGTTGCTTTCCTGTGAATCGAAGTTCAGCAAAGGTTTCTTTTCTCGTATGGTGATATGTGAAATTTAGTATCTTCTTCATGTGCATAACCCTTGTTAGTTATCCTGGTATATGTCTTTCAGGCATCCAATGCTTACATTCAGTTTTTGGTGGGGCCCGCAACAAAAATGCTGTTTGAGTTTGTCAAAGAAATGCCTAAACCTGAAACTGAAGTGAGGCTGGACTTGTCTTCTCTTCTTGGCACGCTCTTCTTTACGTGGGTTATCATTCAACTATTCCCGGTAAGTGGTTATGATAGTGTACTCATAGTTTCAAATGGCCTGTCTCATTCTCAGCTTGACAAATTTCAGTTTAACCCGTAAATCTCTTTTAGTTAAGGGATTCTCGAGCCTTGACATGGAGAAGGTGGTATTAGACGGACTGAACGGGGGAATAATAGCTAGCTCTTGTGATCATTTCTTTCTGTTGACTTAGGTTTTGGAACTAGATATATGATAGTTCATCACTCTGGTTCTGAGTGTGCTTCCCTTCCTTATGCGACCTTAATTATCTGGTGTTTTTTCTTTTTGTCCACAAATCCAACTACAAGACCCTCCTATGATTCTCAAGCTTTAGCCTCTTGTCTTGGTTCTTTTTTTTTTACATATCATAGCACCTCTCTAAGCCCCTTTTTCCCTTCTTATGATGCAGGTAGTCTTGACATCTCTGGTTTATGAGAAACAGCAGAAGCTGAGAATCATGATGAAAATGCATGGGCTTGGTGATGGACCATATTGGTTGATCTCCTATGCTTATTTCCTTTCCATATCTTCAATCTACATGCTGTGCTTTGTGATCTTTGGCTCAGTCATCGGTAATATCTTCTTTCATAGTTTCTTATTTTCTTGCAGTTATTTTAATTGGTCGCAATTTTGCAGGTTTAAAGTTTTTCACATTGAACGACCGCAGTATCCAGTTTGTCTTTTATTTTATCTACATAAACTTGCAAATTTCTCTGGCATTTCTGGTAGCGGCATTTTTCTCCAATGTGAAGACTGCTGCAGGTTTGACGATGGTGAAATTGGTTTTATGTAGTTGGTATCTTTTCATTTACCTTATGATTCCAGCTAACATGACTGACAGTTTGAAATGTGATGACTGCAGTGGTGGGTTATATATGTGTCTTCGGATCTGGTCTGTTGGGAGGTTTCCTTTTCCAATTCTTCGTCCAAGATACATCTTTCCCAAGTAAGTGAAAGTTACCATGAAAAGAAAGGCTGAATCTAATTAAAATTTCCTTGGTGTTCAGGAAATTTTTTGTGAGGATTACTTACTTCATGAAAATTAAGACTAGTGGTTAGTTGCATGGGTGATTTCTAAATCAACTCCATCATCCCTTTTTTTTGGCAGAGTTCATTCTACTTCCATATGTGGTTGAGCTGCTTGTGTTTTTCTTTTGTTAGCTCCAAACCCCTCACAAGGGGTATTTTCAGCAGTAGCTTACATTGGGAAAGACAGATCCCTGGTGGTGCATGGGAAGTGCAAGGTGGTGCCACGGCACCACCTTGCCTGTGGCGTGCTGCTGGTGTTGGTAGCCAACAGCGACAACTTAGTAGGCTTACTACCCCACCAAGTGGGGGGGACTACCCAAATCTTTTTATGACATCGTGTGATATTCTTTATCAAGTATCATGTAAGGTCTAAATACTCTGTATTTTCCTATAAACTTATTCCACGTTTGTTTAGCCTTCCACCATCACCTTTGACCTGAATATCAACCCATAATTGCGTCTTCTCACTGGAATATTTAAAGGCCGTCATTCCATGTGTTCAAACCAACTCAAACGAGCTAAATTGAGAGAGGCTTGTTGTTTGTAGTAAAAGTGGAACTTTTACAACAGTGGAGAGTAGTTAGTTTATCTTTATGAGCATAAATCTTCTCCTCTATATTCTTGCATGAGAGTAATGTTCCTTTTGTTTGAAGACCATGGTTGCTCCTAAGGAAAGGTGCTTAATGAGACATCTATTCGCACAATGCCCATTTAGAGCAAGAGAAGGAAAACTTGATGCTTGCAAGATGTCATTTTCACTTTCTTTATGCATCATGTCGAGTTGCATTAGGGGTTACTTTGCCATATGACAGACTGGAGCCCTTCTGAAGTCAGTGCTTTGATGCATTTGTTTTTTGGCCACTTATTTTTTCCTTTTCCTAATCAAATTGTGTTAATCTTCTGAAGGAGGTTGGATTATCGTAATGGAATTGTACCCTGGCTTCTCACTGTACCGTGGGTTGTACGAGTTTGCACAATATTCCTTCACAGGAAATTATACGGGGACTCATGGCATGCGTTGGGATGATTTAAGTGATAGTGAAAATGGGATGAAAGAAGTTCTGATTATCATGGTTGTTGAGTGGTTGGTGGTGCTTTCCTTAGCCTACTATATAGATCAGGTCACGTCATCTGGAAGTGGAAAAAGTCCTTTGTTTCTCTTTGAAAGTTTCCGAAAGAAGCATCCATCTTCTTTCTGGGGGCCTAGCTTACGAAGGCAAGGATCTAAAGTTTTTGTTCAGATGGAGAAACCTGATGTCAGCCAGGAGGTAACTAGTGCATCTCCTTTAGTTTTTTTGTGGTAGTGGAAATAATGCATATTGACATTGCTTTTAAATACTGCCCCCAATAGGCTTGATAGATAGAGTACCTTGACAATTGTGTCATAGCTTACACAGCAAATAGTGGGCTTATTTATCCCTTACAAAGGACCTCATTTGTTGTTTTCATCTTACATTATGACGGTCTCTAACCTATAACCTACCTATTGTTTTTTTTTTTTACTGCTGATTGTTGGCAGTTGAAGCGTTTCATCAATAAATACGAGAATTTTTCTACATAAAGTGAATGGTCTATCCTGGATGTTCTCAAGTTCTTGTGTGGTTATTTATTGTTCAAGTTGACTTGACAAATGTAAGATGATTTTTTTTCATTTGCATGAATTTTTCTTCAAAGTGAATGGTCTATACTGGATGTTCTCAAGTTCTAAGGTGGTTATTTATTGTTCTGAGTTGACTTGACGATGTACGATGATTATTTTTCATTTGCATGAATTTTTCTAGAGGGAGAAGGTAGAGCAGTTGCTGCTAGAACCAAGCACAAATCACGCTATTGTCTGTGACAATCTCAAAAAGGTGTATCCAGGAAGGGATGGAAATCCTGAGAAATTTGCAGTTAGAGGGTTGTCTCTTGCTTTGCCACCAGGGGAATGCTTTGGCATGCTTGGTCCAAATGGAGCGGGCAAAACCTCTTTCATCAGTATGGTAGTGCAATTACTCTCTTTGGAATAACATAAAGTTTGGAGCATCTCAACGGAGATCTCTTTTGTTAAGAAGAATGCTCAGAGATTGTTGTAAATGGCCCTTAAAACTCAAGAGATATCATTCTATCTGTTGACAGATGATCGGCCTTACAAAACCAACCTCTGGAACAGCATATGTTCAGGGACTCGATATACTGACTCATATGGATGGCATATACACTAGCATGGGTGTATGCCCCCAACACGAGTAAGCTGGCATTTCGTGTTGTCTTACTGAGAATTTTACCCCTCCCTCCTTTTTGCCTTCTGATTTTGATTTATTGCATGAGTCCTGAATTTTCCTGTTTATATTAATTAAGCCTGCTCTGGGAAACCTTGACGGGGCGGGAGCACCTGCTTTTCTATGGAAGACTAAAAAATCTCAAGGGTTCAGCATTGACACAAGTAAGCTTTACTTTTCTTACTTGTTCTTTTCTAATGTCTGTGATTCAATAGCTGAAGAACAATATATTTCTAAATTTTCAGCATATTCTCTTTCATTGTCATGCAACTTCCTGTGAACTAAAATAAATACAAACAATTTCCTTTAGCTGGTTACAATTGTATCGTTTATGAATGTATTAACTATGCTCCACTTGTTAATCGTTCATTCACTTTGCGCACTCATTTTGTTGATCTAGGCAGTGGAGGAATCTCTCACGAGTGTCAACTTATTTAATGGCGGTGTTGCTGATAAACAAGCTGGAAAATACAGTGGAGGTATGAAGAGGAGGCTGAGTGTTGCCATTTCACTGATCGGAGATCCCAAAGTAAGTCTTAGACTGTATCTCAATTAGAAAGACCCTTCAAGCTAACACTCTTGTGCTAATGATTTTTGCTCCAAATTTGGCAAGGTTGTTTACATGGATGAACCGAGTACAGGGTTGGATCCAGCTTCAAGAAACAACTTATGGAATGTTGTGAAGCGTGCAAAGCAAGGGCGGGCTATTATTCTGACAAGTATGCTTCGAAAACTCCCTCCCTCTCTGTCGGCCGCAACCCCCCCCCCCCCCCCCCCCCCAAACACACACATCTTCCTCCCAAGCGTCTCTCATTGTGCACGCTTTGGCATCCATGCTGCGCACATGTGCATTAGGCTGTGAACATATTAGATGGAGTTCCCAATGGGTGCATACATGCGTAGAGAAATTGAAATATCCTGATCTAGGACTCGTGGCTAAATATTCTGTAGCTTTAGTTTCTTTTCTTTTTCCTTTTTTTGCGAAGGATTCCATAGCTTTAGGTATTTCTTCTTCGACGAAGGAATACCTGTTTTATCTTACACTGGAGGCTACATCACTGAAGAACTTCTTCGATTATTTTCAGCCCATTCAATGGAAGAGGCAGAGGTACTGTGTGATCGATTGGGAATATTTGTTGATGGAAGTTTGCAGTGTATAGGGAACCCGAAAGAGGTAAATAATGCATGATATAATGTGCCATTGGACTGTTTAACTGGATTTTTGCCGTCATTTGAATTTTTTCCCCTCATTCCCTTAAGTTTGCGATACAGAAAAATGTTTGTCTTTATTTTCCCGATGTAGATTCTATCATTTGTTTTCAATTTCTTTTTGCATCTACGGCGTAAGATATGATTTTCTGAACCCCCCAAGAAACATCTGGGTTTTGTTCCTCTCTATCTAATATTTGTCGGCACCTGCATTTAATTTGGGTACCTTAAATAATGTGCTAGTGCCCAGTTGGATATCTTTGTGCGACTTGTAGTGACCTTGTCGAGGGGGGACCTTGCAATGGCTAGTCAACCGGCTTTGCGTGAAAAAACCTAAATGTACATTTTTACTTTTTATGACAGCTGAAGGCTAGATACGGAGGCTCTTATGTGTTCACGATGACAACATCATCACCTTATGAGGAAGAAGTGGAGAACATGGTGCGGTGTCTCTCCCCAGGCGCTAAAAGAATATATCAAATATCCGGAACTCAGAAGTTTGAACTACCAAAGCATGAGGTCAAGATCGCGGATGTATTCCGAGCGGTCGAGAATGCAAAGAGTAGGTTCGCAGTTCATGCTTGGGGATTAGCAGACACAACCTTGGAGGATGTCTTCATTAAGGTTGCTCGCAGTGCGCAAGCATCCAACGAGCTGTCATGATCATTAGAAAACACTACATTCTGACGTGATCCAGAATGTTATACCGGATTTTCTTGTCCCTTTTCGTCACTCGTAGCTCCAGTCCATCATTGATCTACAACTACAATATCCACCTGCTCGCCAGGGTACTTCTCAACTGGCATACATATTAGCCTGCGTTTCGAAAGTTTCCCCTTTCCGTGAATGTATCGATTCCAATTTTTCTTTTGTATAATTGTTGCCTCCCTAATGAAAGAAATGTTTCTGTTTTATTTACTCAGTACAAATGACATGCCATTGATGTTTTGAATTCCTAAACGAAATATCCTTTAACTTTCGCCTAATTTTCTGTTGTTAGCATCTAACTGTACCAGAAGATCGATCACGCATCGTGCTTTTCGATCAGCATTAAGATTCCGCTCCAGCTGCCAAATGGTCATGAAGTAAGACGGGGCCTTGGAGGACACTCCCATGGGAAGTCTTAGAACAGTTACGCGATATCCAAATAAGCTGCAGTGACCAAGCAGATTACTGTTAATCAGCAAAATAAGTTGTGAAATACATTATGATGCTATCAAGAGAATCTGAGTTTTCGACCGAATATGAAGTTAGAAAAACTGCGAGAGTTTTTTGCCGTCATAAGGGATGATACTCCAGTCAAGACAGAACAAAAGAACTAGCTAATTTTGAGTCATCCCAACCAAGAAAAGATTGCAGAAGCCGGCAATTGCAACACATTCATTGTTTGCCATTTTTCAAAGCTACAGGGACCTACAGTACTGTTATGGCGGACAACAATACAGAGAAGTCGCAATTCAAATGGTCATGACTGCACTCTGAGCTGCACTGGCAAAGACTAGTTTTTACCTTGTGTTTCTAGTGGAGTTACCGTTAGCTTTTCAAGCCTGTGAAGCAAGCGAGGAAGTTGGAGTTTATGAGCTAACAAGAGGGAATTTTTCTGCAAAATTCACAAACTACGGAGCCACTATGCTCTCTCTTATCCTTCCCGACAAGTACGGTGAGTATTATTCGCTCGCTACTGAAACACTGAGTAGCGAATATATCTGTGAGCCACATCATCAATCATAGCAGGAAAATAGAGAACAGGAAGCAAATTTTCCCCCATGATGATTTCCCTTTTCTGATGTGCGCAACATCTTGGGTTGTTCAAATCGAAGAATGAGTAAAATAAATAAAGACCGAACTTGGGTTTTTCTGTACATGGAGATGACTTTTTCAGGAATCCAAACTAATCAAATCCCATGGAAATGATCGCCAAATATAGATTTAATTGGAGATGGAGATTAAACAGCTTGACCCTTCGTTTAATTTGGTTTTCTGCCATATGACTTCTTTCTAAATTCTATGCAATTCAGGTAAATTAGCTGATATTGCTCTCGGAGATGATACCATTGACAAGTACAAGGTCAGTATCGATCTTACTTCCTTTTTCCCCCATCCTATGCAAAAACCAATTTAACTATGATGCAACTGCGGCAGCTATAGTCGAAAATAAACTCCTTATGAGCATGTAGGTCCTAAAGCAAACTTGATCTCGTTATAATTCGTCAAATAAATCTGTCACACAAGAGCGATCTTTTGTTCATACAACTAATGGCGCATTGCAGAATGATTCGATCTATTTCGGAGCCATCGTTGGGCGAGTTGCAAATAGGATTGGTGGGGCTCAATTCACTCTAAACGGAACTCGCTACAAGCTAGTCGCCAGTGAAGGAAACAACACGTTGCATGGTACTCACAACTTCCTGATCCTCATATAACACCCATCACCATTCATCAGCCGCATCGATTTAACCAAATGAATTACTTCAGGTGGCCTGATAGGATTTAGTGATGTTATCTGGACAATGAAGACTTACAGAGAAGAGATTCATGTAACTTTCTGTCACGAGAGCTACGATGGAGAACAAGGTATCTATACTTGATTTCAACTCCTAGATCCTCGGTTTATGCTTCGAACTCTTGGTCTAGTTTACTTGTTGGGCAAACATAAATCCTTTCGATCAATTGAACACGAAAAGGATGAATCATAAGTTTCACTCAACAACCATAAAATCCTGCAACACGCTGTTGAAAGTGAAAAGTGCTAATGATTGCTATTGCCTCTCTTTGTCCTCCTATGGACAGGCCCTAAACAAGGCCACTTCAGTGAAACCTAGCCCTGCACACCTACTGGAATCTTGGTGGCCACAGCAAGTGGTGACATCCTCTCACACACTATCCAGCTATTCGCTTCCAAGATCACTCAAGTCGATGACCATCTCATACCGACCGGCGGAATCCTGAACATTGAAGAATTGCCATACGACTTCCTCCAACCACGCCAAATTGGAAGTCGAACAAATGAGCTACCCCATGGATATGACATCAACTACGTGCTCAACAACATGGGACACGGACATCTAAAGAAGGTCGCGGTTGTCAAGGACAGCATAACAGGAAGAAAGATGGAGCTATGGAGTAATCAGCCCGGAGTGCAATTCTACACGGCTAATTATCTGGAGAACGAGACAGGAAAAGGTGGGTTTGTTTATTCTAGTCAGGCAGATCTTTGCTTGGGGACACAGGGATTCCCAGACTCTGTCAATCACCCAAATTTTCCTTCACAGATCATTGGCCACGAAAAGACTTATGAACATGTAATGATTTTTCGATTCACAGCAAAGTAGAAGATCTAGACAAGCTGGGAGGGGAAAAGTTCGAATACTTGAAATCTTTATTACATTTAGCTGAGTCCAGGGGAAAAGAGAAAATCGATTTCTGTTTTGTATTGGATAGGATATGCAGCAAAGTTTTCAAAGGAGATCAGTAATCAAATCTAGTTTGTTTCAAATAGCTAATGGTTGACCTAACAAGCATTTTAACGAGTGCTCCAAAAAAAAAGCATGATTCCCACAAAGCCACAAAAAGCAATTCCCAGGAGAGTGTAACAGATACTCCTCTTCAGACTTCCAGTTCAAAATCAATATCTTCAGCAAACCCAAGCAATAGCAATGATGAGATAAAGCTCAGCAACCCAAATGAGAAAACCTGCTCCTTGACCTTTAACTGTCCATATTCATTTATCAAGACACCCACATTTGCATCTCCCTAAGTATGACCCATCAGCCAGAACTGAACTTGAAATATATTGCAACGACCAAAGCAGTTGCTGGGCATCAGTTTATCAATGCAGAAAACAATTGCTCGATCAAACTGCAAGCCCATCTACTGGAACGTGGGCATTGACGACACCCAAAGGAGAGTATAAAACAAGTCAAATTCTGCTGAAACCAAAACTATTCACCAAAATCTAACATGAGGAGTACATGTACAAGATGTTCAATAAAAAATATCCCGAGCTATCTAAATTATGAAAAATTCCAACAAGCAAGTCCATGGTCATTTGACAATGACAAAGATGTATAAGCTAGGATTGCTTCAACAAAATAAGCATGACAGAATTTCAGGTGTTACAGTCAAAGCTATAAGTACATAAAATGGCAGTCAATGAGCAGTCGTCGTAGTGGTCTTCTTAAAGTCAATCTTATCGACCTTAACCTCCCCATCAATGAGTTCATAAACATAGACCACCACTCGCAGGCCATCAATATCCATGAGCACAAAGCTAGGATTCACGTCGTAAGTGATGCTGCTGTATGCACCAGTAGCAGAACCTGGGTTTATCACGACCCCTCCCTCATGCTTGTAGGCAGTGAACTGGTGGGTGTGACCCGTCACAAGGATATCAACATCCAGCTGCCTCTGGAGCATGGCTAGAGAGTCCAGATCTCCCCAGGGAATAACCTACAAAGTACCAAAGGAGAGGGAGTAAGATAATTAAGATCAATACATGAAACTTCAGTGTCAACTAAAGAAGACACTTGTCTTTTATTTGGTTTCCAATTTCCAAGTGCCTTTCAAACTATTATAGTACCATGATACTAGAACAGGAAGCGTAATTGACTTTGATCACTAGCAAGCAGCAATGATGCACCATGATAGGGCGGAGATAGGTTCCGAGGAATGTCTTTCAAGGAGCAAGGAAGTTAGATGAGGACTTCCTACCATGCACCGTGACTTATAAAGCTATTTGTCCATATCACTAGCTAGCAATAAATTCACCAGATTAATGTCCTTTTTGGCAAAACAAGTTTAGATAGCTTCTAAGCTTGCCAACTTAAGCTCAAGTTTATCAGGGACAATTAATATAGAAAGGCAGTGAAATAATCAACGACTTCCTGATAATTAATCTAGCATCATAATCCCTTAACCATTCTAAACTTTACTGTTTGAACCATCTCTTCTCTGCTTTCATGCCACCCATCAGTCAGTTGCATATTGAACATTGATTAATGAAAAAGTTTCAGCCCCAAGTACAGATTGCAGAATAAAAAAGTAAAAAAATAAAAAAGACTTTGGGCTTGTAAAAAAGTACAGAGAGAGCGAAATAGTAAGAGCATCCAACCTGATGACCATGGCAAAGTCCAAGCTTGAATTGGCCAATAGTTAATGTCTTAGTCTCTGGATATCGAGTTTCCTCGTCATATTCGCCTCTAGTAATATGCAGGTCCGGGCAGAGAGTTTTCAGGTAGTCATGAACTTCCTGAAACACATTTCAGAGAGCAACTTTCAGCCAGTAACAATAAAGTGTGCCCAGCTAAGACAGGTAATGGAAAAATATTTGCCCATGTACCAACTCTAGACAGAGACCGCTTAAAGAAATGTCAAGATCAGGCTAAGAAATTGTGATGCGTCATTTGAAAAGGTAAACGTAAGTAATAGGAAACTCCTATAATGACACAAGCGATAATTATTGAGTATTACAACAATGAAAATGTCAGATTTCCTTATAGACAGCAACAATCAGGATTTCCAACAAATTGGTGACTTAATGAAAGAAGGAACACCACCTCAGCCATCTGAGGGAAAGTGGTTGTTCTATTCTAATAGGGTTTACTGGCCGTACATGCCAAAACAGCTGATGGAGAAGGAACTTGCTAAGCTTCATTCAAGATCAAGGCAGCTCAATAACACATTTCTAGAATCCCGAGCTTTCATTTCCATAACCACCCTACAACATATAAGAATTTCAGGCTGCTATAGCTGATCTAAGTTCCTTCTAATTCATACACCACCAAAAACGCAAGGCACATGGTAACTTGGTAGTCAGACTCTTTATGAAAGACAAAACCCTTCATCATAGACATGCTGCACGGAAGACTTCTTCACACTACAGGCAGCAACTAAGACCATTCTTTCCAAAGCGTAATTTTATTAGAGTTCAGTGGAAGCTATGGAGGATATGCCAGATAAGACACGTGTAAGTGAACTGTCATTTGCAACACGAGTGAGAGACTATGACACAGCAACTGCACAGCAAAGTGGCGAAGAACATAGCCGATCTCCACAAATCACAGAAACTTGCAGGACAACCGGAAACTACACAATGCGGCACTTGAGGTCAGCAATCTAAACGCCTCCTCTCTCAGGAAAAAGACTCACCCCGGCAGTGCCAAGAATGCACCAATCTAGTGATTCTAAACAACACTTTCAATTGCATCCATGAGCCGCAAGGTAAGGCCCCATAAGTAAAGAAAATAAGGAAAGAAAAATCACCAACAGAAAAAAGCTAGTCAAACCCCCTCCCCCACCAAACAAAAAATCCCTACAATATGCTAGAGCGCATCGGACTAAGATGACATAAAATGAAAACAGCAGTAAATTGAGGGGGAAAAAAAGAAAAAAAAAAGGGCATCGCTACATCACTCATGGGAACTCCAGCCAAAACGAGAAAGGAAAACAAAGACAGCATGGACCGAGCAACACGAAATTCATAAAAGAAAACCAAATAGATCACGATCGTAAATGGGTTGGGGAATCAAATTGACAAGAAGAAGAAGAAGAAGAAGAAGAAGAAGGAAAAGGGGACACACTTTGATGCACAATTGCCGGTGCAAATGATGTGCTGAATCTTGCCAGGAACGAGCATGGACTTGAACTTGGCGGGCAGATCAGGTGCCCTGTACGGTACGTGCAGATCTCCCAATGCCAACACCACACCATCTTTCTCGTTCCCCCCTCCCCACAAATTCGCTACTCTCTATATCAAATCACAACAACGACGATCAGAAAAAGGGCCCAAAAAGAAAGAAGAAAAGTTAATATTTTCGCACCCAAAGATGATCCTTTTTTCTCTTTCTCCTCGATCGAGCTTCACAAATCAAGCTCTTTTCTTTCTCCTTAATGCAGCGCATAAATTCAGATTGTGGAATTGGGTAAAGTGACGAAACGAACAAGGTGCGAAGAGAGAGAGAGACGTTGACTCCTACATACCCTGGAACTGTAGCGGACATGGAAGACCCTCCTCCGTCCCTCGTTCTTGTCGTTCTTTCCTTTCTTCCCTTCGGTTTTTTTCACCGTCGGGCTGGTTTTTAACCTTTCCACACTGTTGCGAAAGTACGTAACAGTGGCTTATTTTGTACGCGATACGACGTCGTGAGCCCCTGTTTTCGCTTAAGGAAAAGTCAAAAGTAAGTTTTTTTTTTTTAAAACAAAAAGTAAGTTTTTTTTTTTTTTTTTTTTTTTTTTGGTATCGAGGTGTCCGGGCCAGCGTCGTACGGATTCGACTTCCTCCGGAGGGCTAGCGCAATCCGCTAAATAATTCGAAAGGACCTCTCTTCAAAAGTAAGTTTCTTTCTTACTAAAACTAAAAATTTCATAGGATAATACGTTGGAAGTGCTAAATCTTATTATGAAAATATAATTGAATCATAAAATTTGTCACAAAAATATAATAGAATCCTAAATTTTCAAAAATTGCAATCGAATCTTAAAACTTGTCATCAAAGTATAATTGAGTACTTAAACTTTCAAAAAGTTCAATTAACGGAATAATTTGATTTCATTAATTTGGAAGACTTTAGGACTCGATTGCACTTTTCATACAAATATTAAGACCTCAATTATATTTTTTGAAAGTAATTGAGTACTTAAAACTTTCAAAATGTGCAATCAAGTCCTAAACTTGTCATGAAAATGCAATCGAATATTAAATCTTTCAAAAAGTACAATCAACAGAAGACTTGATTTCACCAATTTAACAAATTGTAAAACCTGATTGCACATATTAAGAGTTTTAGAACTTGATTGCACTTTCTGACAAGTTTTTAGGATTTCTAACACATTTACCGAAAAAAAAAAAACCTCACATGCTAATATTTGTATATTGTAAACAGTGTGAAATCATTATTTCGCGGTAAACAAAATCTTGTCATAAGAATTAAAAACTTCAATAAAAGTCATTAGTCGTTATTTTTTTTTTTCCAAGTTGCACATGTATTATATCACTATTTCTCGTTTTAATCAGTAATGCGTCATAGTATTTCCACGAATAAAGATGTAATGACAGCTGAAATGTGAGTTGGATCATGAATTCCAAATCTTTAGATTCCATGGGAATTGGAGGAAGTGAAGTCCGGTTCCACTCCACCCCAATTCAAAATTTTCCCTCTTACCGTGTTATCCTGTTTGTTACAAACAAAGCTTCCAAAGCTATGCCTGATCTCAGAGTACAGGATGTCCAAAATGGGAAGGATGTACATTGCTGTTAACCGTGTGCGGTACAAAAGAATCTGCCGTAGCTCTTCATTCACGAGGCGATCTCAGAGCAGAGCGCGGGTTCTCGCGTCATCAACGGGGATGATCCTCTCGGTGTCCTGACAGCCCGTGAAGGGCTGTTGCGCTGCAACGGAGATTTCAGACCTGGAGATGACGAGTCCTGCCTAGCGGGAGCCGTCAACTCTTTCGGCACTGGGATCTTCTCTAGTCTTGCCAGGACGTCGGTCATCGAAGGTCGACGTTTGGCATCGCCAATACACTCGAAGGCAAGGAATGCGGCCATAAATGCTCCTTTGTGAGGATACTGCCCCTCCATTTTTACGTCCATTATGCGGTATAGCTTCCGCTTGTCGCTTAAATGCGGTTTAGCCCAATCCACAAGATTTTGCTCCACCCCGAATTTTGTTTTATCGACAGCGCGGCGTCCCGACAGCAACTCCAGCAGCACAACCCCGAAGCTATACACATCGCACCTTGCAGTCAACCGCCCTGTTCAACAGAAACAGTGTATATCAGGACACAGAGAGCAAGAAAATTTCCCAGAACAGGAATTAGCCATTCTTAACCATTCATTTGTCATTCTTTCCAAGTTCCAAGCTTACGATATTGATGACATTTTTACGATAAAAGAAATGCCTCATAGGCCATGTTCAACTTATGGAATTAAAGTGATGTATGATGTGATCAACCAATTCAAAAATTTGATAAACTAGGATTTGCAAATTAAATGAAATGCATCAGCATGGTTGTACTTCTTGAATCTACTTCAGTAAAAATCCAATCACCGTCCATGTTCGGATACCGTGAAACTCTAGGTCAACACAGACCATATACTTCGTTCGGCAGTGACAGATGTGCCAAGGCCATTTAAATCAGCAATTGTACATAATTTTGGTAGAATCATCCCAGTGATAGGGAGGGCTGGCCATTCAAAACCCAGGTTTGACTTCCAAGCATTGGCATATTGAGGCCATTAAAGAACTCATGCCAACAATAACCATATTTTCTGGAATTCGTTGGAGTATCAGTCCTGATGATTCGTCAGTAAAGGATTACCTCACGCATATTATAAAGACCATGCCAATCGCACCTGTTGCTATGTATTCAGGAGCAGCATAACCTTGAGTACCCATCACTTGAGTCGAAACATGAGTCCGATCACCAGTGGGGCCTGCCTTTGCCAAGCCAAAGTCGGAAAGTTTTGCATTATATTCCTGCATCAATGACAATGAACATTGAGTACAGAACCAATTTACCCTACAAAACACAAATGAAGCAGATTTCGAAAATAAGTGGATTGTTTATGCGCATGCGCTCAAGCATGCGCACTGCACACATCCGCATGCGCACGCACGACATCCACAAAACAAATAGATAGACAGAATCTCTCCATTTGATAGGCAGTTCATGGGCAGTTGCTATTCTTTTGAGCGCACGTACCGAATCCAGCAGAATATTGGAAGCCTTGAAATCGCGGTATATGACTTGTTGCTCTGACTCGTGAAGGAAGGAGAGCCCCCGAGCAGCACCTGTGGCAACTTTGATTCTTATTGCCCAGGTAAGTGGCTGGGCACCCCCTGCATTCATCATACATATAACTTGATGAGCTCACCTATATATCTCCTCCTGCTGAGCAAGATATGAAATACCAAAAACATTTACTCACTGCGGAAAAGATGATTTTCGAGACTGCCCCTGGGCATATACTCATACACCAATAGTCGATTATCACCATCCAAGCGTACCCAATTAGTTTGACCAGATTCGGATGATGAAGTTGACCAGGTAATTCACCTCTGCCTGCAGCCAGTTGGCAACGACAGTGCTCAAGTTTTGCAAAGAGAAACCCAGTCCAATAAATGAACTTACCACCACTCTTTATGACCCTGAAAACCCTCAGGCTTAAGCTTCTTGATAGCAACAACCTTCCACATCCTTGCCTTGCGGACCAAGGTTTGCACATCAATCCACCCTTTGTACACGAAGCCAAAGCCCCCTTCTCCAATAAGGCTATCGTTACGGAAGTTTCTTGTGGCGTTCTTAAGCTCACTGTACGTGAAAGCTTTTAAATGTGGAGATGATAGTATGTCACCTTCAGACCTCGGAGTGGGAAGACTTACAGGTTTGCACTTTTCACCTTGAAGATGAACACTAGGACTCAAAGCAGTTGAAGAGTGGATACTGCTCTGAGTAAGTTTTAAACCTCCTGAAAGAAGAATCTTTGTTACTACACAAGAGTTGAAAGTAGGCATCATAAAAATGTAAAACCATTCACCCCATGACACACTACGGCTTCATGACTCCTCTTTTGGATAATTCCCTCATAATGATTAGAGATTCCCCAAAGGAAGAGATGCAACTAAAGGAAAAGATGAAAAGAACGAATCAAATTGTCCAAAATATCAAGTCTTATTCCAGTGACTTATTCCAACTTTCGGCAGTATGCATTCATACATCTGAGCAACCGCTAGCAAGATAAGCAAATTTTTCATTCGTATTAAGAAAACTGGAGTCGATGACTAAACTTTGGTTCTAACAGAAAGCACCAGCTCATCCATAATGCTGCAAGGTAAAGTAGCTCTGGCTCGGACAGAACGATAGCTATATGCCTGATGCAGACTTCCATGTCCATGCCCGATCATTTCCAGCCCAAGGTGAATGAGCAGGTGAATGTGTGTACTTATTCTAGCTGGCCAAGCAGCCCTGTCCTTCAGAGACAGAACTGATTCTGGCACCGGGGACAATTGCGTATATATGAGAATTTGCACTCCTAAATAAACCGAAGTTTCAAACATTTCCATGTACAGAAGTACCAAAATCAACTCCAACACAAATGCAATAGCTAAATCTTAGGAAAGTCATGAATCAGCTGATTATTTGCCTATCAAGCCATCAATTAATTCAGATCTATCTGAAAAATAAGGAGGGATCAGAAAACAGGAATAACAACTAAACTCTTGCATACATAAATAGCTGCTGGCTTTTCCGATGTCAAAAGTTACAAAACTGAATCTACAGTCTCAATCTCATGATCTCCCAAAGCACTCTCTGTCGTTTTACTTTTTCAGAAGCAAGATGATGATCCGTCACATATGGTTAACGTATCCTGCGTTTCCATAGTCGTCGACACCTCATGCTATTATAGGTGCTTCCGCCGTTAAACAACACAGAACAAACATTAGTATCTAACACCACTCTTATCAAACAAAAAGTCAACCAATTCACCAAAACTGCCACCGTTATGATGCCATCCTCAAGAAGCATAGGTGTGTCAGAGACCACCTCCAAGCACCATGTGGCTACCTCGGACAATCGCTCTCTAACATCCCTAAGTCAAATCAACACACTGAAATCCTGTTTCTAACTTGATCGAGTGATTCTGAGCTAAAACCAAAATTTCTTTGAGTGATTACTCAAACAAATTCCTCTGTCTGAGCCACGTAGTGACAAACCAAGTGATGCTGACTACACACCAGTAGATCTCCTACGAACATCCAAGTCCAACCCAACAGATCAAATGTGGTGAGAACTATCCATCCACCCACCAGAAATAGTTCACATGTCAAGCCGAAGGACGTAATAAATGCACATGAAAAGCAATGCTTAACAATCACAGCCAAAACCCATCCTGGCGACAATCGTCCACATAGAAAAGCACAAGTGCAGCCAACAACTTTGCGAATCGTGCCGCTCTGCTCTTCCTTTTCATGCATTTTAAAGCATGGAGATTTTCAAGCACAAAATTACCGAAACTCTCCCGAGGATTCAGCATTCTTGGGCAATAAGCACTTGATATTCGGCAATCTATACAGTCCAGCTCATTGACGTAGACCGAGCATAAAAGCACAGCAAGTTTCTAATCAACGTCGGGATGTCGTCAAGATTTCAACACCAGCTCTGTTTCCGCGACTAAAGAAATGAACATCGGCCTAAGCGTTCAAGTGTTTCCCAATGTTCAAAAGTTGCATTGTGCTCGAAAACACCAACACCGGAAGAACAATAGATAGATCCAAGAACAATCAAACAGCAACTTCAGGAAAAAGAATCGAAAACCCAAGTTCCCACCGAATCGTTGATGAGAAGAAAGTGAAAAGGACAGAAACCCAAAGCAGGAACCAGAAGTAAAACAACAGAAACGACCGAAAGAGAAACCGCTTCCGTCGGCAGAAATCTTGTAAACCAAGAATGAGCTGAAAATAAGCGAAGCAAGCCCGTGGCGCTTAACGTGAATATCCAAAGAACTCGGTGAGAACGATTTACCTGAGGTGGTAGTCAGCGATGTCTCCGACCTCTCTTCCTTCTTGCGTGAGGCCGCAGCATTGCCCATTTGCCAATCTGTATATCTCCCTCGATTTCTTTCTTACAAGAATGGGAAAAAAAAAAAAAAACAAGAAACTCTGACCCCAAAAGAGCTAGCGAAAGAGAACAGACATGATCGATAGATGTCTACTTCCCCAATGGATTTTGGTGAGGTCGATGTTGATGTCTCTCTCCTCTTGTCGCTCGCCTCCATGCTTCCTTCCCCTGCTCTGGAGAGGAACGAACGCGACGAAGGAGACAGAGAGAGAGAAACAGAATTTCCTATTTCTCTTTTTTTTTTTTTTTCTCCCTCACTTTTTATTATTTTTTTTGTGGAAACAACGAAATGACAGTGAACAAAAGGACAAAAAGCCCGACGGGTAGCGACATGCTCGCGATGCGGGAAGCATCCCATGCAATGACGGAACCAGCGCCCCGTCCCCCGTCTATTTACGAGGCGTGCCACGAGGCCCCGGTCGTAAATAAGTGGCTCTTTCGTGGCCGAGGAAGTGAGGCGGCGCCCCCGACGACGAGACGATCTCGGCCCTCCGGCGGTCCACGTGGCGGGCGTGGGGGGAACTGGGGAAGGGCTAACTTGGACTATTCCGTTGGGGGTGGGGACAAAGCAAGTTGTTTGCGTGATTTTTGAGTGCACTCGCGCTCATTTTCTGACGAGGACCATTCATCCGTACATCTCCATCGACATGTTCGTTAAATCAACACTAACTACTCCCACCCTTAAAATAACAAATAATAACGTGCGCTAGGACCCATCTCGCACATCAATTCCATGACTATCGTGACATTTCGAAGTAACTTCGACCCGACATCGTGAATCAACTCGTCTCTTGTATGTTCGCTCGATATTTAGGTAAACCGAAATCATCTAATTTGACGAGACGTGAAATTTATCCGACATGACGGTATGAATATTAATCGAGTGCGTGAAATTGGGCCCTGACTATCGCGCGCAAGCGTGTCCCGTTTCGACAGTGCTTGCGGAAGACTCGAGTGAAAAAAGAAAAAGTTGATTGTTTGGATGCGAGTCCTCGAGGTCGGGGTCCCCATGGTCATAGTAACTACCGTGGGATTCACATGATCGAGATTAAAATCCAATCTACTATGGATGAAAAAAGGCGCGGGAGGGGTTTAACACCACGTTGCGTGACGGGCCACGCGCAAAACGAAATACTTTTCTGAGGCCCACCGTGGGCCGCCCACGTAAGAAATCTCCTCGATGAAAGAGGGGGAGGGTAACGCTGAAGTGAGGTGGCGTCGTTGCGTGGACGCCACGTGGACTCGTTCAAACCATTCTTGGAGGACCCCACTGACTCGGACGTCACTGATGCGTGTCATTCTTGAGGGCGGTGGACGGCAATTGTAGGCGCAGTTGCTGTGATTCTTCCTCCATCCATTCTCGGAATGCGCTATCGCCATCGCCTTATTCGTTTTTCACTTTTCCCCCTTTAATTGGTTGCAACACTAGCCTTTGAGATCCTAGGCTACTTCAAACGAACTTTCGAACAATTTAAAATTAGGTGAAATTCCGACAACGGGAAAATTTGCAAAAAGCCCCGAAACCTTTCGTATTTTTGTCAATTTAATCATAAACTTTTTATGTTTGTCGATTCAACCCTTAATATTTTTATCTTTTTTTAATTTAATTCTATTAGCAAGACATCACTAACATTGACGCCAGTTATCCTATAGGGCGCCATCGATGCTGACGTGATTGACTTTTATTGATTTTTTAAACATTTTTCAATATTTTATTTATTTTTTTCTTTCTTTGGTTCAGAGGCCGATGACCCCTATTATTAAAAATTCATTAAAAAATCCCAAGTCAAAATCTACAATGCCACGTAGATAGCCGACATCCACGTCAGCGATTTTCGGTCAGTAAGACTGAATTAGTAAAAGATGAAAAGGTTCAGAATTGAATCGACAAATTTAAAAGGTTCACGACTGAATTGACAGCGTGTGCAAAGTTTAGGACTTTTTGACAATTTTTCCTTTCGAGAACCGTGAAATTAATATCGCCAAGCTCATTTCACGAACACCAAAAAAAAAAAAGGTACTTTCTCCGGAGCATTGATAAACAAAAGAAAGATTACCCCGTACAAGAACATATCCCGGATCGACGATGACAACAATCAAGGAAAACCGAAGGCGGGTTCCCCACTTATTTAATTTGCTCGTAGTAGTAAGGATTATTTCATGTCGCCTTGTTCTCTACATACGGAAATTAATGCTCTATAATTAAGATTACTAAAGGGGGTCCAATGCTAAGGAAATACACAGGACAAGGGGGTCAACATCAGGAGAGCGACAAGCCTTCGTTGGTTCCTAGGAATTCCGCGTTCGTAGAATATCTTTTGATAACTAATGCAGGGCTTCTTCGTAGCGACGTGACGCTTAGGACAAAAGGGTTTTGGCCGAGAGTCTCCGAACAAGACCTGATCGCACGATCTTAGGACATGGCATGTGATGCGCGGATTTCGTTTATCAGGCGACGAGGCGCGGGCGACATTAAGCAGTTATTTTGGAGAAAGTTTGTTTGATTTAAGGCGTCAGGCGTCTAGCTTATTTATTATGCGTTCGATTAACAATTCGTCGCATTGTTTGGCGGTAATTTTAGGTGAGTTTGGCAATGGTTATTCGGATAAACAGGTGCCAAAATAATTTTGATTTGGTGAGGCCCACTTGCTTTGGACCTGAAATTTATCAGGGAAAACGGCCCGAATATCAATTGGGTGCGTGAAATCGGGCCACAACTAAAGCGCCCAAGCATATATGTCCAATTCGAAAGTGCGTGTCGTCTCAAACGGGCGAGATTAAATCTAGTGGATCGATGCACAGGAAAGGCGTGGGGTTACATCATGTGGCGTGATGAGCACATTACGTAGGCATGTTGCGTCGGCTGCGTTACGCGTGGAACGAAATACTTTTCCAAAGCCCCCGTAAGAGATACCTCTCGACGGAACCGAATCACCTAACATTGGA
This sequence comes from Psidium friedrichsthalianum, assembly GCA_019149425.1. Lineage (NCBI taxonomy): Eukaryota > Viridiplantae > Streptophyta > Magnoliopsida > Myrtales > Myrtaceae > Psidium > Psidium friedrichsthalianum. The sequence goes on from JAGVVM010001843.1 coordinate 33,473, forward strand.
GTTTTTGTGACATGAGTAACATTACTCAAATAGGGCCGTCCATTTTCATCTGGACGGCAAGATAAGGCCAGGTCATTTGTTGAGGGGGAGGGAAAAAATAAGGCGAGAGTTTTCTCAGGATTTGAAAAATTTTGAATCTCAATCTTGGTCGTCCAAATGAAAATGGACGGACTGATTTGAATAATGTTATTAATGTCGCAAAAACTCAAATGAAAATGGACGGCCTTATTTTTTTTTCCTCCCCCTCAACAAATGACGTGGCCCAATGTTGGCCTTCTAAATGAAAATGGACGGCTTTGATTGAGTAAGTTATTCATGTCACAAAAACTTCAATGTTACGAGATCCGGATCCCTTCTGGACCGGAAAGAAGGGGGATGGGGAGGGTAATGCTGAAGCGAGGGGCGTCATTGCGTGGACGCCACGTGGACTCGTTCCATCATTCTTGGAGGGGCCCCACCCGCTCGGGGCGTCACTGATGGCGTGTCATTCTTGAGGACGGCGGACAGCAATGACGAAGATCTTCCTCTTTGGTTCTTAGGAATTCCGCGTTCGCAGACCATCTCTTGATAATTAATGCGGGGCTTTTCATGGCGACGTTATCAAACGCGGGGTTTCCACTTGTTTAATTCGCTTGTAGCAACAGGGATTATTCTTCCATGTCAACTTATGCACACACGTACAAATTAATGCTCTAATAATTAACATATTGCTGAAGGGGTCCAATCCTAAGGAAACACACGAGGACAGGAAGTCAACATGAAGAGAACGAAGAATCTTCCTCCTGGTTCTTGGGAATTCCGCGTTCGTAGACTATCTTCCGCGTTCGTGGACTATCTCTTGATAAGTAATGCAGGATCTTCATAGCGTGGTGAACGTTTAGGACGAAAGGGTCTTGGCCTAGAGTCCTCTTTAACCGCACGATTTTAGTGTTAGAAAGTCTAACCTGATAAATGGAGGAAGAACACGTGACATAAAAAGCATACAAGACCACATGAACATAAAGAGCATACAGGACCCATCCATAATCGTTGCGGGACAACAACTTCAACACGTGGAAATTTACTACTAGGGGGCGGACTCACATAGGCTCTGATATCGTGTTAGAAAGTCCAACCCAAAAGCTTGATTAAACTGATATGTGAAGGGAGACCACATCGATATAACGACATACATGACCCATTCACAATCGATGCGAGACGACAACTTCAACACTTAGGACATGGTATATGATGCGCGGATTTAGTTTATCAAATGGTGAAGTACCGCAAATATTAAACAATTATTTTGGAGAAAGTTTGTTTAATTATTTGTGAAGTCACAAGTATAAGATATGATAACTCTTTGAAATTAAAGGGGAAAAAAATCCCCAATTCGAATTTTTTTTTCCCAAAAGATTCTGAAAAAGAAGCAAAATTTACACAACATCCGAAAAAAGTAATACGCAGCTACATAAAAATAAAAGCAAATGTCACTGTTTCATAGCATGGAGCATATTAAACAACACTAATGTGATGGACAAATTACTCAATTTTTTCAGCCAAAAAGAGTAAAGAGAATTTTAATTCACTCTAAAGAAATAAGCAGCTTATCATTGCTTAAGTAAAGATGAAGAGACGAAAAGATCTTTTCAAAAGCAAGCAAATCTAATTATCCCCCACGACTTGATGAATTAAGAGGAGTATCCAAATTGATTCGGTCGGTAGCACAATCTGGATTCCACGACGATGGACAATATGATCACTCTTTTCTTATTAAGGGTGGGCATATTTTTAAGGTAGAATCGAGAACCAGACCGGTAGAAACAGGATAAGTTCGAGGTTTCGATATAGCAACGTAGGTTTCATTTTCCAAAAAGTAGGAAACCGGTTCCGATGAGTAGGCTCCACCTCCTAGAACTTGGAACCCGACATTGAACAAATCTTTGTGTTTTTCTAGTTTTATATCTTCGCACAATCCCGTGACTTCTATGGCGTTCAAAGATGAGTATGAAATCTGAAATCATTAGTCTGAGATATCATTTTTGGCAATATCATAAAAAAAAACTTTTACTCATACATTTTTTTTTTTCACGTGTTTTAAATATAAATTGTAGTAAAAAAATTGTAAGCAGCAACAAATGATTGTCATTAGAGGCGATAATTCACTGTAATCGTTCTATTAAGAATAGATGGAACCTCGATAGACTTTGAAACTCGTGACATGATAGGTTTCGCATTTCAAGACATGAAATGTTAAATTCTAAAAAATAAAGAACGGATTTCGACGAGCAAGTTTCATGAGAAACCCGAAATCGCTCCTCCCCGTTTGATTATGATTTTATGGCAAAAGCTTCGCACGAAATCGATAGAGAATAGACGCGCGCTTCGCCGCACCACGTTGGACTGGCGGTGGGGACCCGAGCCGTCCGATCTTTGGCTAATCATCCATTGCCAACCGTCAAACATGCGCGGTGCAGGACCGAGAGAGGGTTGACTTTTGGGAGACGCGAGACCCCACGTGTCATCGCAAACTACGTTTCTGATTTCCCCTTTCCCACATCCGAGAGTTCACACGTGTTTCGTCCTCGTCTTCGTGTGCGGGCGACCCTCCGGATTCAAATGGCTGATGTGGAACATATAAATCTGCTAAAAAGTCGGCGTTGTCGATGCAGCAGATGCGGTTCTGGAAATAATTGTTTGTCCAAGGGTTTCCTATTTCCGAGTAGACACATTGGGAAAAATATGAGAAGTTGGGCTTTGGCTTCCGGTGAGTTCAGAAGGCCAGGGCCCAACAGAATATACACTTTCGGCCCAAAACAAAGCCCATAACTTCAACAGAGTCTTCACAGAGTCGAGATCGGCGCTAACGTTTCTGCCATCATCTTCATCCCAAAAAACGCTATCCAAATTGCTGCTCCAAAGCCGTGATTATTCCAGGGGGAAATTTCACGAAAAATCCGATGAATCTTGGTGAAAAATAACCCCTTTACCCTCGAAACTATTGCCCGATATCCCGGACGAACATTTTTTTTTTTTTCCGAACTTCCTGATGACCAAGCATTTCGGTCGCCAATGCAAATCTCAAATTTCGATCTTACCATTTGTGACCTCTATTTGATTCGCTAATCAACGATGTAATGGAAGTCTAACGACGGCTCACTCAAGGCGAGTAAATTCTTCAGGCGTCACAGCTGAAGAGAACATTCCCATCACACAATCCCAAAGCGAATTCTTGTAAAATAAAAAAAAAAGGGGTTCGTCAACTTTGATTCTTGGAAGTCTTGTTACCAGGCTAATCGACCACAGATGTGTCCATTGCTTCTGACTTCTTGTGAAATCCACCCTGCTTTTTCTCATGTTGATTGAAGACTTCAACCAGCTCACGCTGACTACAGAATTATTTTTACTTGCTTAAAACGTGAAATCCTCAGGATTCATTCTAGAGGCCATACATATGTATTGTATACTGTACAGGTATTCTTTATTGAGATGTGATTCATACTCCCCAACGATAGGAAAGCACATGGGTCTAGCTCATATATACTCCTTTTCGCTTGTTATTAAGTGATGTAATAAGAGGCATGATATGCTAATTATAGTGGAATCCTCTGCCGGACAATAGTCCTAGTTTAATGGTGAATCAAGATAAAACATGTTCTCAATTTTTCTCTTCTTCCTTTTATGTTTTATTTTGTTGAGATCGTGCATGAATCCTAACACTCAAACATAAGAAGCCTCTCATTTTGGTCTAAGCAGTATCCAAGAGTGTTCCTATATTGGAGTTTAGCAATCGAGTCTTCAGCTTCAACAATGCCTTGACCTGAAGTTTCCGAGAGCCTCTTGATTGCTATTCTGTTGCCTCTCCCAATCTACCCTGCAGGTTGGTACCAATCGGCAATTTAGTGGCAGGAATGTACTTGAACCAGACAAAAGACCGTCTTTTTTCACACCATTTATATCATAATTAATCTACATTAGTGACCAACGCATGCGTGGAGGATTATTCTATGCCAAGTCTAATTTGTAGCTCCAAGGCATATATACTTTCAAGCACTTGCCTTGTAAACTGAGCCAAATCCGCGTGTCCAAGTTTATTCGGGTCTGAAAATTTATCTGTAGCTGCCTGCATGGCAGCCAAATCCATAGAATTTCCTGCGGCACTAATTCCTATGATGAAACTCCATTTTCTATAGATTGCATATCTCTCTGCAATTTCTTCCTCTATCGGAGTATGACATAGATGCAATAGCCCAGCAACGCTATGCAGAATGCTGATGCAATGATTCCAATCCATATCACTTCGACTCTTTCAGCTATCGAAAATAATATACATTGTCATGGTTAGAGACCTTGATCGTGGTTAGGACATAATAACAGAGTCACAGGAATAAATGAACTCGTACGCGTACCCTGTTTTATTTTTTTTTTTCCTGAAAAAGACAGTGTAGTGGTACTTACCATCAATAGAAAGAGAAAGTTTGGCCAGGGGCAGAGATGCTTGAACCACAAATCTAAAAGCTTGAGTGAAGAAGAGCTTTAGCCATAAATGATTGCACAAGAAAACAGGAAGATAAATGCCATTGGTCTCTTATGGAGAAATGCATCGGAACAATTGAAATTACCATCGGAATCATTTCACCAGGTAATCGCCTTTCATGAATTGGCCATTTACTAAGTCGAATGACTTGATTAATTTCACTTACTCAGCGTACTCCACACCTTTGATGCTTCAAATTGAGAAATTGTCAAACACGTATGTGTCCTGTCTTTCAAACCAACTCTACTGACCTTACATCAATCTCCGACAATATTATTCACCTTACATCAATAATTTCTCATGACTCTAATCCGATTTCAACAAGTTATTATCAATTCACAGCCAATTCAATAGTCTACAGCAAACTTTAACATGTCTTCCACTTATTTCTAGCAAATCCAGCGGACTTTGAATGAATTTGACAGCATTTTCAGCGATAGATTATACTTTGATGATTTGGGGCGAAAATGCCATTGGGCTCAGATGCACCATATAGATTATTCTTGATGATTTTCGACGGAAATGCCCCTAATCTAGGCACAGAAAATTGCACATAAAATGCACGTGCAATTTTCCATTTATTTTCTTTCACATTTGGATTTCCTTATTTTAAGTGTATCTGAAATCATTAAAAGAGTTCCTTTAGATGAAAATCAAAATAAAATATTTTATCTATAATCCATTTAATTGAGATTAACTTATGAAAAAAAAAGATATGTGACAAATCTATAAGCTCTAATATAATAGTAAGATTTCAATAGTGGATAAGAAGTAATGGTCTCATGTTTTAATTTAGGTATCATCAAGATTGAATGAAAATGTAATTTTAAGAATGCTACAATGAATAAGAAAATTACATACTCTAAAAGAAAAATATAATTGAGTTTGTGAAAAAGCTAATAATATTCAAATTAATCATCAGAAAGTCGTTAGACAACTTTGGTCCTTTTAAAATGTAGTTTTCCGAAAGTCTATTTCTCCTGAGTAATGCATTAAAAATGTTAATGAGCTTTTCCTCCATTAATAATCTGATTGCATAGAGTGAACTTTCGAGCATTGGGCGAAATTCATATTTTTTTTCCTTAGATAGAGGATCAATTTGGTCTTAGTAAAGTTTTACTGAAAAAAAAAAAAGGAATTATGACACTATCGATTACTAAGAAATTAAGAAAAAAAAATGAATGGATATGAATTATTTAAGGAGAAAACAATAATTAGTAAATATTCGAAAATTGGGAGTTTTACTTTTTCCGGCGGTAAAAAAATAACCAAGCGTCGTTTAATTGAATTATGACACGCGGTAGGAAGTAGATCGTATTATGTTGAGGTAGTCCTACTGCAATATTCATCTATTCTCGTATTCACCCTGGATCACTCCAACTTCTCCGACTTCATTGTCACCATCGAGTTCTACGCCCCTTGATTAAATTCCGTCACCCTCCGTGTCTTCTTCATCTCTCTTTTCGCATATCTATTTTTGCGGCTCAAATTTAGTTGATATGATTGATTGGCTTTGGATCTTGAGATGGGGTTTTTTCTTTTCTTCTTCTGGTTGGAAGTGCATATTAGCGCAGCAATTGCTTGAGGTTTCCTTCTTTGCGAAGTTTTAGGCCAGCTTCTTTATGTATCAGTACTTCTGCAAGTACAAAGTTTTCCTGTAAGAAATTTGGGAATTGGGTTCATAAGATTGTAAAATGCATTGTGTTGCTTGATGGGCACTACTAACCAATGTGTGATTTTGAAATGAACCAGAACACGCTTCCTACAAGGCGAATGGGGGACATTCAGATGGAGGTGCATGTCCCTCCTTACACATGCCCTGACAAGGACAAGTCCATGGTGATATTCGCCATAAAGCGGCGGTCATGATTCTGGTGATCCTCCTAGGTGGTTGCTGCTAACGCATCTGACATATATTCCGTAGACAACCTGACCTAGCAACAAAGCATGCTGAGGGGTTGGTGCGGAAGGTGGAGATGGGACCGGAGTAGAACTGATTATTTTGCGTCAGCTATCACTTGTTTTTATCGGAAGAATTTGGGTCAAACCCATTCTGATGTTGATTATTTTGTTTTAGATGCATGGATTCATGGGTGACGGTATGATTTTTCGTGTTGGTGTTTGATAGATATCTTTGTAGAGGACCACTGCCTTACATGAAGCTTCTGTCTCTCACACGCACCAGATAGATTATGCTTTGAAGATTTGAGACAGAAATGCCCCTGGCCAAGGCACAGGAAATTGCACTTAAAATGCACGTGCAATTTTTCTACTTATTTATTTATGTTTGGAGTTCCCTTTACTTTAAGCGTGTCCAAAACCATTACTGAGATGAAAATGAAAATGAAAAAAAAATAAAAATAATTTCATCTATAATCTACTTAATTTGATTAACTTATGAAAAACAAATAAGTGACTAGTCTATAAGCTCTAATTCATTAGTTATACTTAAATAGTGGATAAAATGTTATGGTCTCAAGTTTAATTTAGGTATTTTCAAGATTGGATGAAAATGTAATTTTCAAGAATACAACACTAAATAAGAAACGTACTACTTTAAAATGGAAATATAGTAGAGTTTGTGAAAAAAAAAAAAAAAATAATATTCAAACTCTTTTTCACTTTGTACTTGAATTTACGAAAAGAGTACTTGAATCGCATTTGCAATTTTGCTTTGATCTTGTTTGCATTGTTTTGCATTGGGATATTCTTTCCAATGGTTTTCCTTTAAATTTGCATGCTTTGGCTTAGTTTTATGATGAATTCAAATGTTTATGATTTGGTTGTTCCTTCTTGTCCTTGCCACGTCTTAAACCACCCTTGGTTGAGGAAAAATGGAGCCCTAACTAGAGCTTCTGTCTCTCACACGCACCAAATATATTATACTTTGATGATTTGAGATGAAAATGCCCCAAGTCAAGGCACAAAAAAATTGCACATAAAATGCACGTGCAATTTTCGATTTTCTTTTTGTTTTTTACATTTGGAGATCCGTTATTTTAAGTGTATTCGAATTCATTTAAAAGAGTGCACAATTTTGTGGAATGTAGGTAGTGGCTATGATCGATTTGATAGAAAAGAAGGAATGATGTGTATTTTTCGTTGAGGATTTCCTATAAAAAATCATTGCATCTTCCTAAGATTTCGTATAAAAGATATTCAATCCATCCGAATAGAAGTTAAAGAGAGTATTTATGCTCTTCGTGTCCTTTATATGGAAATAAAAGGACAGGAGGCTGTTCCCTTGACACGCACTGATGAGAATTTGACTCCGCGTGAAATTGAGCAAAAAGCTGCCAAATTGGCTTATTTCTTGCACGTACCGATTGAAGTATTTTGAAATGAACTTGAACTGAAGAAGAAATGGAAAAAAATAAATAAAATGAAAATAATTTTGCCTATAATCCACCTAATTTGATTTACTTAAGAAAGAAAAGAAAAGTGACAAATTTATAAGCTCTAATTTACTAGTAAGATTTCAATAATAAAAGCACTATATTTGGATTACTGTACCATGATAGATCATAATTATTAGTGCATATTACATATTTTCCACTCTCAAACATCACAACTTACGTTTAAAAGCATAGTTAACTTGCAAACAACCTCTAGGTCACCGCATCAAATCAATTCAGAAAATATGAGCAACTTGTAAGGCGCACAACTTACTTATAACATCGACTAGATGTGGTGAAGAGAAGCAAAATCCTTTCCCAGAACTAATCCCCCATAGACCATTGATAGCCATATAGGTGAAGTAACCCCAAAGAACTGATGTAGGTAGTAGTCTTATGGAATTGACGTAGGTAGTAGTCTTATGACAAGTATCGCACATACTGACATTCCCACAAGGCATGATTGCATCAGTTGCTCATCCTTTGCTCATCGACTCTAACAGGCAAGTGGATGTCGATGTACTTCTCGGCTAGATTCTTAGCGTGCATAAGAGATTGCGGGAGTACTCCATTGGAAGGAGGAAGTCCAAGTAATCCGCTAGCAATGTTTGAAATCCAATATGATAGTGCTTTAGAAAACGTTAGCCTCAAATCCTATTTTAAAGGAAATGGGCATGATCAATCACGCAGGTACCGATAGTCCGAGCAAAAAGATGTCATGATTACTGTCCTAAATTCTTGCAATGTTCTTTACAATGGTTTTCCTTTAATTTCACGTGCTTTGACTTAATTTATGATTAATTCAAACGTTTGTGATTTGGTTGTTTCTTCTTGTCCTTGCCACGTCTTAAACCACTGTGGGTTGAGGAAAAGCGGAGCCTAACTAGAGTTTTTGTCTCTCACACGCACCAAATAAATCGTACTTTGATGATTTGGGATGAAAATGCCCCTAGTCAGGGCATGGAAATTTGCACATGCAATTTTCCATTTTTTATGCCCCAATCCAAGAGCTACAATGAAAGACTATATCTATGACATAATCAATATTTGTCCAGCGATCTATAAAGAAATATCTATCCATGATTTCATGTTATACTAGTGATGGCAACTGAAGAAGCTTTGCGAGTCATCGATGAGTGGCATCCTTGAAGATGCTCATTTGTGACTGGTCCAAGCATGGTGCTTTGAGACTCATTTGTGACTAGTCCAGGCATGGTGGTTGTCAAGAAGTGAAACTGCTCCCGAGTCTGACCTCGATGGTGGTGTTGGCTGAGGAAGTTCTGTGATGTTCCTTCTAGCATGATAGCAACAGACCTCATGGATGGTCGGTTCTCCGCGCATTCTTGCCCGTGCAATAGCCCAATGTGGATGCACTTGGACACTCCATTTGCATCGTACGAGTGCCCAAACGAAGCGTCCATCAATTCCAGCGCCCGACCTTGAGTCCACGTATCCATGCCTGTTGTATTGAAGCAATTTGATTATGTTAGAGAAGACTACGGCTATAACTTGTTTGACAAGAAGGAAATCGAGAGTGGATTTGTTACGAGGACGTACAAGCCCAAGCAAGGCCTAATTATGTTCTCTCACATGACGGCTATTCTTTCTCTCACTGATTATCTCCAGCACGAGAATCCCAAAGCTGAAAATGTCTGACCTCGGTGAAATAACTCCTCCCCTTGTATACTTGGGAGCCATGTATCCACTGTTTTCACATAAGAAAGATGGTAAGTAGTGCAAAATTGATAAAGAGGTCATTGAGCAAATTAAAAGATGCAGTAGTGACCTACATGCTCTTGCAAGTCTGTTGGTGCCTACCTTGCTTTGGTTGTCCTCGAAAATCCTCGCCAGCCCAAAGTCAGACATCTTCGGGTTCATGTCATCATCTAGCGAGATGTTGCTTGCCTTGAGGTCCTTGTGGATTATTTTGACACGAGAACCCTCATGTAAGTACTGAAGCCCTCAAGCAACTCATAAAGATCTTCAAGCATGTCTCCCAATCAAGTCACGCACTGTTGCTCGAATCTATCAAATAATGAAATCTGAAAAACCCAAGCTGAATGTCTAATTCTTTCCAAATGAACAGGGAGAAGCTTATGGTTAATGGGGCTAACCAAAGAGATCACGTCTGGGCTCTTGTTGGGCATGTACTCAAATATAAGAAGCCTCTCATTTTGACTCTTTGGTCGAATCTCGTTGATGATGTTAATTACTTTCTGACAATGTTTTTCTACCCTTTTGTCAATCATTTCCCTTTTTATTCTTCTTCTTTCTTAATGTATTTTCGCTTCCTCCAAGAGCTACAATGACACTTTCGCAAGCTGATATTTATCTCTCCTGTGTGCATACATGCAAGCCGCGCTCCCTAGCATTCGACTCTCCGCCCATATGTGCCTCTCCGTCTTCCGTTGGACTGGCTGTCCGCGGCAACATATTGCTGATCAGCATCTGTAGGGACCTAACGATGCATGGTTCTCCAACGGGCCCTTACTCGTACTTTCCATTGCCTTTGAGCGATTTCGACGGCATTGCTGATCCTCTTCTATTTCTACGTTTGTAACGAACGCGGAACAATGCCCACTGTAGTACTCTTCTTTCTTTCTTTTGGGGTCGATTTTGATTTAAGTTGTTGCGTATAGAAGTCCACGAGGGGCATTTATGTACACTCTATAATTCATGCCAGTCCTGAGTGCCGTCGGATGTCTTGTACTAAATAATTATGCTTTGATGATTTGAGACGAAAATACCATTGGTCAAGGAGCATAAAATTGCATGTAAAATGCAAGTGCAATTTTTCACTCATTTTTTTTTTATGTTTGGAATTAGTTCACCGAGATGAAAATAAAAATAAAAATAAAAATAATTTTATCTATAATCCACTCGATTTGATTAACTTATGAACAAGAAGATAAGTGACAAGTCTACAAGCTATAATAAATTAGTAAGATTTTAAAAGGTGGATAAAAAGTTATGGTCTCAAGTTTTAATTTAGGTATCATCAAGATTGAACAGAATTTTATCCTAAGAATACAACACTGAATAAGACAAGTACATACTCTAAAACGGAAATATAATTGAGCTTGTGAAAAAACTAACAATTACAAAAAGAGTGAATCTCGTTTGCAGTTTTTGCTTGATCCCATTTGCATTGTTTTGTATTGCGATGTTCTTTACTACAGTGTTCCTTTAAATTCGCATGTTTGGCTTAGTTTATGATGAATCAAATGTTTGCAATGTTTATGCTTGTCCTTACCACTTGTTTTTAAATATATTTTTTTTTTATCAAAGTCAATATGTTATTATAAAGTATAAAAAAGGGGGCCAAATAGTAAAAATTTCCAAAAATAGATGAACATGCAATTTTCCTTAGATTTCATTATTATTATTATTACAAAAAAAAATTGTCAAAAAAGAAAAGAGGGGGAAAAGGGGGGCCTTCGGACCGGCCCGCACTGTGAACCCGCGGACCCGTCCGTCCGCAGCCCAGCAGGCCAATCTCCTTCGGCCCGGGCTCTTTCCCTTTCCTTTTCTTTAGCTCAGCTTGGGCCCTCTCCTTTCTTTTCTCGGCCAAAATCTTCTCTTTTCCCTTCTTCGGCCCAGCATGCCCTTCTCTTCCTTCAGTGCGAAGGAGGACAAAGAAAAAGGAGAGTCGGGTAGATTGAGACAAGAAAGAAGAAATGAGCAGATATCTGGCGAAGGAGCAGTTTGCGCTAAAGAAGGAATTAGCAGGAGATTAAGAAGATGGGCTGGGCTTAAGTTCTTTCTAAGCAATTGCTCTTCAAGGAATCTGGGCTTAAATGATCCCTGTTTTTGGGCTTTATTTGGTCATGTTGAGATGGGTTTGTTGTATTCACTTTCCACAAGGTGGGCTTAGTGAGTTTTTCTTTTCGAAATAGGCTTGTCACAAATGAGCCCAGTTGTGTACGAGACCGGTCTTGTAGGACCAGCGGCAGCCCATTTTATTAATAATAAATAGAGAATAATGAAAATTCCGAAATGTCGAAGTTTGGAAAATGGGCAGGAAAGTACCTTCGCATGCCACGAAGTAAGGAGTCCCTTCGAGGCGTGCTAACAGTTGTTTTTTTTTCTTTTTCTTTTTCAGTCCAGATTCAAAGAGGACCAGATCCAAAGAGCACCGCTGGACTCCGAGTCTCCCTTGCCGATCCACGAGCTGATCGTCATCCAACCAACGAGTTTATTCGCGAATTAGGTAACGATCCTTATCTAGAATATTCTGAATATTTTGTTACTTAATTTGAAAGATTTGTATATCTTTAGTTATCTTGTGAATATCTTTGCCTATCTTGAATGATTTTATATCAATTGCAAAGATGTGAATATTCCATTGGAAAAATTAAAATCTTTGCGCGTATCTTTCAAAATTAAACTCTAATCCGAATTAGGGAATTTGTTTTTCCTAATAGGCAACATATTTCCTAAATCAAACATATTCTATCCGTGATCACTTGAATACAATTCTCCGGTTTAGAAAAAATCGGTAATTTCCCCAATTCGATCTATAGCCATTTAGATCCGATTCGCTATCTTCATAAGCCAATCTTGGATTTAGGGATATCCTTTCTTTTCGAAAAAAAAAATGGAGAAATAGATATTCATGACTTGCTCTTGTTATCATGCTTGATTTGGTTGTGCTTAATTGCTATCTTATCTTGGTTGAATTTCATATTAAAAGTTCCTAAAATATTTAGTAAGATAAGATTTCTTAGAAATCCTACTAATTAAAACTTTACGTAGATAGGTTTCTTAGAAACCTTATCTTATTGGGGAAATTGGAACAAAATCAAGATAAGGAATCATCCACGCACATCTTTGAGATTGCCAAAAATCCTTGTCAAAAAAAAAAATCTGCTCATATCATCCTGCATCAGTCTCATGCATATCTCATACTAAATATTCGCATGTCTCGCATGTCCCATGTTTATTTTGTTCATATTGCATGTTTTGCATGTTATAGTTTTCGAATATCACGTAACTACCTCCCCCATTTTTTTCGAAAATTGAGCATTGCCATGTAGTTACGTCACATGTCACTCGCATGTCGCACGTCACACTTTGCCATGTCATTATTTGCATGTTTTTGTCTTACTATGTCATTCAGGGTCGTTCATCTTAGTTAGCTGAATCAATTCACATGTTTGAATCATTTAACCTAAAGTTGCATGTCATTTAGTTTAGGTGAAATTTTCGCATGTTTATAGCATTTGCATGTTTGTCTGTAGCATAATTGTCGTTTATGTAATTTCATATAGTGTTGCATTAATATCACATTGTCTCACATGCTTTTAATTGATTAGTTAACTTTGCATATAGGATGATATTGCATAATTTTTTTGCATGTCTTGCATCACATATTCGCATATGTATATTATCATGTCCTTAGCATAATATTCATGTCATTCATCATCATCATATTCATGCATTGTATGCATTAAAAAAAGAAAACCAAAAAATAATCACTCCATTTGAGCCTTAAAATAAATCAATTTGAGTTGCCAAACTTAGGATTTTCATGGAATTAAAGATATCGAAAGGGCATTAGTTTTAATTAATTAGTGTGACCAAGTTTCCGAACTTAGAATATTAGGTTCGCAAAAGTAAGTTAGTTATCCAGCTAATTTATTTAGGTATCTAATCTACCTATTGTAAATGATTAGTAGTGGCTCTGATTGAATAAATTTGCATGAAATGAACCTAAGTTGTGAATCAATAGGACTTGGGAGAGTTTGAATTAGGTTAGTTAATTTAATTAACCTGATAATCCGTTAGCCTAATTTTAGTTTGCGACAATCATTTGATTTGATTGAATGCATGGTTACTCGATTTCATGAGCGAATGAATGAAATTGATATCCCAATGTGATGGCAATACGAATGGAGGGGACCCATCGGATTCGGCGATGGCGATGGACCGATGTCCAATCTCGTCTTATTCTTATGCACTTGATCATGTCTTGGGTTTTTATTTGGGATTGTCACTAAATACCTGTCGAGTTTTGGTTTTATTTTTCCTACACTTAGATTAGTTCGTGTGTTCAATACCTGTGTATTTATTTACCGCGTTGTATTTCGATAAATTGTCTGTTAAGTGCTTTCCTAGAATCAGGTTAGAGCTGCGCTGATCAACCGTTCGGCCTTCTTTTAAGGCAATTCCTCTGGGCTGCATTTGGCTATCCGATTTGAATCGGGATAGTACGTATAGGATAAGGTCGGATTAAGAATCTTTCGAATATCCACCGGATTGTAGAAAATCCTATTGCATGTTCGCTAGGTACGCATATTGGTCCATGCTCATGTTCTCCAGCGCTGCATCACAAATCGGAGTCATTGAGTTGCTACGATCCATCCATCAATTAGCGAGTGTTGGCTTCAAGTAGAGAAGAGAGAGAACTCCTCAGCCCTGTGGCTGAAGGTGAGGAAGAGGATGAACTCCTCTGCTGGAGATTCTGTGGGACAAAAAAACAAAAAAAAAAACCCTCGAGTACGATGTGGCGAGTCGTTGGTGAGAAGAGAGTTGATATAGAGGTGCCAACCTGGAAGGACAATGTCGAGCAGTGAAAGAGAGCGATTCCAAGGGATTTTTCTCTTTTTTTCTCGGATTTTTTATATTATATTTCTTGTCCGGCTTTATCCCACCCCTAGGTGGTATGTTTTATCCAGCTTATATCCGGATTATAAGGGAATGTATGGCAACCATTCTGATTCTAAAAGTAATTATGATTAAAATGACTTTTTTTATTCTGTTTCCTAGATTATTTTTATAGAATCAGAACACATTCGGTAAGTGCATAGAATTTTTGTTCTTCCCAGTGAAACAGAAGTAGGATTTGGTAATTACACATCAATTTCTATTTCAGAACAAGTTATCTTCCCAATTTGTAGTTAAGCCAAATAATTATGTAGTTACTTCGTGAAATTCACATATATTTCGTGATTAATTCATAATTTGATTCCGTCGATATAAACATAATTGATATTGAAATGTAAAAAAAATATCAAGAATTATCACGAGCATTTTTGCTATTTCTGTGGAGTTTCATCTAACTCTTTTGAGCAACCCGCGGACAAACCAATACTAGCGGATACCCTTGTTTCTGTAAGGAAAATGCACCGCACTGACTTGCATTGGGCAGTGCGTTTTTTTGGTTCTAGGGAATCAAATCTCAATCTTAATTTATCCAAAAATTAATGAATGGAGAAGCTAGCTAAGTGTCCACGCTGATTATTTTGTCTTTTTCCAAAATTTTCTAAAACTATACTAAGTCTAAAATACATAAACCTAGGAAACATAACAATAAAATAAAATGCACAATTAAGGGATTATGACATTCAATAAATCGCATCAACGAAGCCTTAAAGGGCTCTAGAGAATATGGTTCGTTTTTAGTTTTTTTTTAGGGTTTATATTTCATAAGGTTATTTATGAGTGTCCATAATAAATTGAGAACAAAATCTATGAAATCTAGAAAATATAGGTCCAAATTTATGAAAACTCTGTCCGAACTAAGTCTATCTAAGTTTTTCTTTTTTTTCTATTTTTAGGGATATTTTCTGATCCATTTTCTGATTCTTTAGAAATTTTCCATGTTTGGGTCTTTTTCAATTTTAATTATCTTATATTTTTTTTTAAATGAGGACCTTGTTCCTATTTTAGGTTGAGGGAAAAGTGACGATCTGAGAAAGTGAAAAATGTGGGTACTTTCATTCTGCTTTTTGATTTTCAAATAGGGTTCTTTCTTCATAACTAATTTTTTTTTTTTTTGGCTCTAAAACTGTTTCCGGATACAGATCAGATTGTTATGTTACTACATAGGACTCCTCATTTTTTTTTGTTCTAGGGAACAGAATCAAATAACCAAAATGGTTAACTATATAGAAATAGATTTTTCGGAAACATTCTGTTCTCCAGAAAATAATTTCTGGAATAGAAAAGATATTCTATTGATGCAAGAAATAAAAAATTTTTGTTTCTTGGGTTTTGGGGTTTAAAAAATCTATTTCTAAAATAAAATTGTATTTTAAAAATAGAAAAATAGATTTGCGTTGCCAAACTGAGTTTCTGTTCCAAACCGATTTTTGGGAATAGGTTTGAAATAGAAAAGAGAAATAGAAAGATGTCATACACGCCTAAGTGTTTCGAGCTTTAATTGATCACTAAAGAATTTGGCCGAAAACCTGCAGAAAAAACGATTTGACGGACTTGAAAGCGACGACACTATTCCAGCGTCGATGGGATGATCTCATTTGGGGGGGTGAGCACG
>JAGVVM010001844.1:0-58096 GCA_019149425.1 Psidium friedrichsthalianum
GGCTCTTCGTCTTACTTGCCACTAACCGAGGAAGCTGAACTCAACTAGATGAGAGGGATGAGTACACCACAGCCTAGTTAAGTAATATATCTCTTCTAAATGGGATCGAACCCTGTGCACATTCGCCTACAAGGACATGCGATTAGCAGAGGGGGGACGGTTTCCAACGAATTAACATCAATGAAGGTACATATTGGTTAATGGGGTAGCATCCCGACTCTTCACGATTGCGCACATAAGGAACTCTTAAATTACAGACTCTGGTACTCTTCAAGATACAACGGTCCTCTTCCTATTTGTAGTAATTTAGAAGGAAGTAGAGTGGAGAAGTATAATATCTTTGTATAACACTAGACCACTACCATCACAAGTTGGCAGGATAGGCAAATCCGAGTTTCTATCCTTCTTTCCTCTTGAAGAATCATGATCCATAGCAACAAAAAGAAAATAGTTTTCAGCATTGTAACCAAACGAAGAACTATGGAAAGGATGCGGATGCTCTTGAATTAGAAAATGATTTGGTATTAAAACATAGTCTAATTTGGATCTCTCTCAACAACAACAACGAGTCCCAAACTCTGGGGGGTGGGGCTCAAAAAAAAAAAAAACACAACCAAAAAACGAGACGGAAGAATTTGTATCTTGTTCATATCTTTTCTTAGCACAAAAGCAGATGGCAGAATTGCTGACATCATGGAACCCTAGCATTGGCTGAAGTGGCATAACCATACTACCAAGCTGGTGAAGGGTGTGTTGCTTTAATGATTCAGCAACCTATCACAGAGGGAATAGATCGGGATATGCATTATACATTACCCGAAATAGATGTTGTGCAACTTGTTTATCTGACGAGGTAGCTCAACAGAAGAAACATCCTTACAGAGAAAAGAGTGGGGGACATGGCCAAGGGAGTGTAGGTTTAGGGGTCGTCATAACATCAAATCGAACATACACACGAGTCTGGTACATAAAAACAGCTGTGTACTGTATTCTTTTTGGTTGGTTTAATGTTCCTGTTGAGGCTGCGGATGAGAAGCTCTTTCTTTGTTTTGGCAAGTATCTTTTTCGCCTTTAGCTGTCATCATTGACTGTCCCTCCTTCCAAACTCTCTCCAGCTCTGTGAGTCTTCTAATCCACATGCATTGCAGCAACGCTGAGTTCAACCGAGCCAGAACAGAGCCCATACTCAAAATCTCAGATTGCACTTCTCTCCTTCTCAGTTCAAGACACGAGAGACATTCTTTCCTTTTGCTCTTAATGGTGCTTTTTAGGTTGGCTTGCTGACATGAACAGCATTGTGCTTCTTTTCGAAGCCAGCATGACAGTGGCCTTCCGAGGAAACTCTATCGAGAGCCAGTAAAGTGGGGAGTAAGAACAATGTTCAAGTCAGGAGATGGAGAAGCGGCAAGAACAAGATCAAAGCTGTCTTCAAGTTGCAGTTTCAGGACAACTCAGGTACCTTAACTCAGAATATCAACATCTTTATGCTGGGATTGTTATTTGAAGCTAAGAGTCAAGTTGGCAATTGAGAAACGACAGATCATTGGATCTGAAAGTGGTGAATGCTACTGTCTTGCAACGGAAGTAGGCAGTTTTCGCAATTCATGCATATGGATCTAATTTGCATTTTCACATTGATCGCCAGGTTCCCAAGTCAAAGAAATCTACCTTAACCATATCTCTGGTGCCTGACGATGTCGGCAAGCGACAGTGAAGCTAGAGAAAGCTGCTGTACAGGATGGGATATTTCTTGGGGAATCCTGTGTATGAAACGGTGAAGCTCATCAGAGAGTCGAAAACAGGGAAGCTCAAAGAGAAAATATACCATTTCATTGTCTCAGCGGTGGGGAAAAAACGACATTCATCTGTCCCATTGTCACCTGTGACCTTGACAACAAATGGTGAGGCTTGAACATCTTTCTGTTTTTTGCCCAGGGGTCATCAAAGGCAGGATTTCTTGGAGAAGCTTCAATTGATTTCGCAGATTTTGCGGCAGAAACTGAACCGTACACTCTCTCTCTGCCACTAAAGTTTGCAACTCCGGAGCAGTTCTACATGTGAGCTCTGTGTGTGTGTGTGTGTGTGTTTTATGCGCATTGATAAGTTGGGTAATGTTGGCCTAGTTCCATTTTACTTTTGCCTGCATGAATTATGTTATTAATCTCAACAAGGACCTGAAAACAATCTACTATCTAAACAAAAAGCAATTGCTCAAACAGGTGACAATCCAGAAGGTGGAGGGCTCAGAGCAAAGGTGAATTGTAGTATTATCTGTCAATATTTCTTGATCATTCCAAAGCTATTTGTTTTCCTTGTCACCAAATAAATCGGGAAATCTTCCACCATCCTCAGGGAATTGAAGATGGACCTCCACTATCTTACCATGAGGGATCCCGGAAGAACCAACTGAGCATTCTCAGTGCAGAAGATGAGGACCAGCATAATTATTTTGAAGTAAGGTGTTCTCATCTCCAACTAAAATCAAGGCCCTTAAATAGTCACAAGGAGGAAATTTCTGTATGTTGAAAATTGCCAATCATTTCTAGGTGTTTTTGAAGAACCTAAAGTTGCTTCTTGACTGCACTTGCAGGATGGGTACTTGGATGAAAGCACACCACCTCTTGTATCATATCCCGAACCAAATGCTGGAGAGCTTGAAACTAAAAATGGGAGCATCTCTCAGGAACCTCCTATTAGACAAAGTTCGATACCTTCAAGAAAATCAGTTTCTTCAGTAGCAGCATCAAACAATAAACACAGACGGTCCGTTACAGAGTGGTCTCTAGGTTCAGCTTCAGATGGAAGCTTAACCGATTCTGTAAATAATGCCAATGAGAAATTAAGAAGAGAGAGTTTTCATAAAGAAGCTTCAGATGAGACAGTTGAAAAACTCAGAAGTGAAATTGATAGTTTAACAAGGCAATCAACACTATCAGAGCTGGAGTTACAATCTCTCAGGAAACAGATTGTGAAAGAGACCAAAGGGGACAAAGTTTATCCACCCAAATTTCAAACCTCAAGGAGGAGAAAGATGCACTCCAAATGGAATGTGAACAACTCAGGTCCTGCTGGATATGTGCCAAAGAGGCGGAAACTCCTGGCAAACTGCGGCTTGAATATGAGGAGACAAAAGCCCAATTGCAAGCAACAAGACAAGAACTTGATCATGAAAAAGACTCGAATGTCAATCTCCGGTTGCAGCTGCACAAAACTCAAGATTCCAACTCCGAGTTACTTCTAGCTGTAAGAGATCTTGATGAGATGTTAAAGGTAAAAAATGAAGAGATATCTTGTCTTACTAGCAAGATCAATGAGAATCTTGAAGTGTCTCACGAAAGCGATGGATGTCCAGAGCGGCGCATGAAGCGAGGTGATGCAATTCAAGTGGACTTGCTGGAGCGAAAGATAGAAGACCAGCATGGTGAGATAGAGTTGTACAAGAAACAGAACGAAGAACTGGAGACATATTCGGAGCAGCTTACCTTGGACCATGAGATCTTAAAACAGGAAAATCACGATATAACTACCCAGCTGGAAGAACGGATTCTACAAGCAGAGATGAATGAACAGGTTGAGCGCTCAGAGTATTCAGCTCGTATCAGAGAACTTGAGGCGCAGATAGAGAAATTAGAATTGGTGGTCAAGAGGCAGGTGCAAGAACTTTCAGAGTCATTTACTTGCATTAATGAACTGGAAAGCCAAGTTAAACATTTGGAGAAAGAAATAGATAAGCAAGCTCAAGGATTTGAAAAAGATTTAGAAGCCATGACACAAGTCAAAATCGAGATGGAGCAGAGGGCAATACGAGCAGAGGAGGCATTGAGGAAGACCAGGTGGAAGAACACTGTCACTGCTGAAAAGACTTCAGGAGGATTTTAGAAGGCTTTCAGTGGAAATGACATCTAAATTTGAAGAGAATGAGAAGCTGGCAGTTAAAGCAGTGGATGAAGCCAATGAACTCCGCCAGCAAAAAGAAATTTTGGAGGAGATGCTTCAGAAAGCCAATGAAGAGTTACGACTGAGAAATGATCAGAATGAAGTGAAAGTACAAGAGCTTTGCACTCAACTTGCTCTGAGAGCAACAGAAATGGAGCACATTAAAATGGAGCTCAACAACAAATCCGAGCTACTTGAATCCGTGCAAAATGATGATGAACAAAACACAAGGCTTCCTCAAAGGAGATAGAAACTCTCAAATCTGCAATAGAGAGACTCAGAAAGGAGAAGGATGACATCAAAGAACTGCAGGAACAAAAGGGCAAGCTGAGACCTGAAGGGGAACAAGCTGAAGTAGAGATGCTCATACAAAGATGGGATGAGGAAAGAGAGAGTTTGGCAACGAAATTTGCTTCGGAAAAAAAGAATGCAGAACAAGCACTTAAGGAGCTGGTTACTGAGAGATCCTTGAAGGAAGAGAACGAAGAGATTATTGCATGCATGCAGTCCAAAATGGAAAACCTCACAGCCCAACAACAGAATCTAAAGCACATATTGCAGAAAGAACAGAAAGAGAAAGAGAGTCTGACAAAGCGGCTTCTTCAACTACAAAGAGAATTAACAAAAAGAGAAGAGGAAATCACCAAAGTAAATGGTGCATTTGCCTGCAACTGTGGTCAAGCTGCATCTGTAGATAGAAACCCAACTCCATGCGATTACCAATCAACTGCACTTTGCATTCCTGAAATGCTTGCCAGCTTAAGGGAGAAATTCACATCACTTAAGGTAACATTTTAACCTTTAGCAGTCATGTATATGATTGAAAGTCCTCTTCCTAATCTTTCAGATATTTATACCAGCAATATCACAAATTCCTGATGCACAGACAGTTATCAAACAAGAGTCAGCCACGTCTATTTGATCAGCTACTAATGCTCACAGTTTTTTTCCTCTTGGCCTAAGTGCCAAGAACACATTTAAGTCACATCAATTACTTCTTTTTACGTATAAGTTAGGTCATCATCTTTCTGTTATTTTGGTGGTTTTGTTTGACAGTTCACTTTGTTTGACAGAACCAAATTGAACTTAAGGACAGAGCAGCAGAAAAAACCGGCTTGGCTAGGAGATGCGGAGAACCTAAGAAACATCATTGAAGAACTATGCAAAAGCATAGAACAGCTAGAGGTTTGTCACTTATCAGTTGAAATCTCAATCATGAATCACCATACAATGCTTTTCTTTAGGCAATCAATCTAAGCCTTTACTGCTTTTCAGAGGTGTAAGGATGCTGGTTCAATTGGCACCTAGAAAAGAGAAAAAATGAAAGAAAATTAATATACTCAAAGTGTTCCTGGAAAGGGGAAAAGTGCCCTTCAAATATTACGCGCAGTTGTTAATATGAAACTCCCCGTTAACTAACTTTATGAGACAGGAACACAGATTCCAGTCCTAGGCATCAAAATTATGATCAAATGCTTTGGCTAGAAAATTGTTCCAGTCTAAATTGTCCCATTTTTCTTTTGCTAGATTCATCTAAATAATAGTCTGGAACATTATCCCCATTCGTATATCTGCTTCCATAACGTTTCACCTAAATAAAGAATTACAAGTTCATATCTTGTTTGCGATTTACTTTACAGGATGTGAAACATGCTGGTAGAAGCAGGAGAACCCATCGGAAGTCAGGGGAAAGAAATGAAATGGTTGATAAAGCAAAGCATATCAATGGGAACCCCACAGTCCAAAGTGAAGATAACTGCAATGACTTGCGTGCTGAGCTGGTAGTACTGAGCAAAAGGAACAAATTAATGGAGCAACAATTAAAGGAGATGGAAGAAAGGTACTCAGAAATAAGTCTCCGATTTGCTGAGGTAGAAGGTGAAAGGCAACAACTTGTGATGACTGTCCGCAACCTAAAAAATAGTAGGAAACACTAGCATTTTCTAAAATGCAAGAATGTCAAGAACTGAGGAAGAATGCAAGTAGACAGCAGAGCCCGTGTGAAGCTGTTGGTGCTGAGGGACAATAACACGAAGTCAGCTCAGAAATCAAATCCTACATGTTGGTTAGACATTCTTACGAAAAAGGATCTCTTGCTCTTCTCATCTCAGATCACTGGCATATCAAGAAGCAGTAGACGTAGTTGATCCATGCAGGCAATTAATTGTACATTACATTATAATTGTAGCAGTAATTCTAGTACCTGGGACAGTGTTTGCCTCCGACAATGCTTTCTTTAGCAGGTACTCTCTTTCAGAGTTCCAGCATGGTCTAATACATAGAGTCATTACTACTCGAAGCATCATGAAAGAGAGGAAATAACAATTAGGATGCAACTGGAACTATTACAGTGAAGTTAAATCACAATTGGCTAAAGCAAGATGCAGAGCAGACCAGCCTAGCAAATGCCCTGCTTAACAAAGAGCAAGTTGTGGGGCTTCGATAAAAGTAACATGTGTCTGGAATAAGGACCTCTGAAGTACCTAACATAAAACTCCTAATCAGCAGCCCGATCAGCAGAGAAAGTCTCGATCGGATCGACACGAGCACGCGACACAACTGGCTGGTTAAATTTCAGCTGTCCTGAATCAATTCTAACCTCTCCAATTCCAAACTGAATGATGCCACGCACTACCCGCGTCCTCTCCCAGAACTATACCTAATTCTCATACGAAAATTAAACATCTAACATTTCGCCAGCAATCAAGCACCGTAATCCGCGTGATTCGGTGATCGCTTCTTGAGCATGGATAGCCATAATGAAATTCACTGACCCGCTTCTATCTACCGCGATAATAATGGCCGTCTCTGGGCCTCCATTTCCGATCATCAAACAGGAAATCACTAGAGATATCTCGAGAGACCGCGGTCTCAAGTCAACCATGACTCTGAGAGAGAGAGAGATCGTCTTCACTGTTCTGCATATGTGGATTTGCAGAGAGGGGTTTTACGTGGAGTGATTCGAATTTGGCGCGAACCCGGAGCCCAGCCCGGACGGAAGCTGAAAAGCAAAACACCAATGGCAAAATTGATACTTATCAATTTTTTCAAGCAGTTATGCCCGGGAGGCATCACGGGTTCGGTTCGGGTTAGGTTTTCATGATACTCGAATTGAATCAAAACATAAGGGATGTGCATTCAAAAAAATTGAAAGTTATAAAAATTTCTCACGAAAGTGCAATTGAGTCCTAAAATTTATTATAAAAATGTAATTGACTCATAACTCAATAGTACAATCAAGCTTTAAAACTTGTCGAGTTGATGCAATCGAGTTATAAAACTTGTCATGTTGGTACAATCAAGTCTTAAAATTTGTTCTTATTTTATGTTCAAGTGAGATAGAATTAATGAAAGGACTCGATTGAACTAGCTCGATAAATCTTAGAATTTGATTGCATTGTTTTAAAGTTTTAAAATTCAATTGAGCATTTTTGAAAAGTTTTAAAACTCGATTACACTTTTTAGAAGTTTTAGGGAAAATTTAATTTTCATGATAAATTTTAGGACTTTCAATAAAGTTATCCTTATGATTATTGCTTTTTAAAAAAATAACGGCAAAACAAAATGATATTATAACTTTTGTCTCCGTCTAGTGACATATATGGATGATCTTTTGCATTTGGAGTACCGAAATTAAGTTGAAACATTATTGCAAAAATTAATAAAAATGTCTTAAACCTATTGCATTTGTACAAATTCAATTCCGAATCTTTCCATTGTGTTAATTGAGTTCTAAACATTTTCACATTTTTTTATTGAATTCACCCGATCAATTTTAACTAAAATTGCTAACGTTGACACTAACCGTTCTGTACGACATAGGCCGACATTGACATGAGCATTTTTATAGTTTATAATATTTTAAAATTTCTAATAATTTTTTGGCCTTTTTTTTTTTTAACTTTTTGATCAAGTGTCGGTGAGGCTGACCCTCGCCAGTCAGCCTCGCCCGTGGCCATCGAGAGCAACATTGCTTAGCCCTCTCTAGCAATTGCCATCGACAAAAAGGGAAGAACAAAATTCAAAAAGTTTCAGAAAGTTATTCATGTCAACATTGGCATGCGATATAGGATGATGGGCGCTGATTGGACCATCACATCAGTATTTTCTAGATTAAAATTGGCTTTATAGAATCAATTGATAAAACATGAAAATATTTAAGATTAAATTAACATAAGTGCAATAATTTCAGTTTTTTTTATGGTAATTTTCCCAAAATATGATTGTCTACGCAATAAGGTATTAGTATTGTACTTGATGCTTTCGGTGAAGAAGTTACCGTGCCCCTTCTCATTCTCTTTTTTTTGGGGTGGGACGATGGCGATAACTGCAAAATGGAGCACGTGCGATTAACCATGCCGAGGAAAAAGGTTCAAAAATCCACGTCAGCTTTTTCAAAAGAAGAAAAATTTTCGGCGGGAATTTCAAAATTTTCGATTGATCAATCTGGGTGGTCCATTTATAAATTGAATGATTCAGATTCTTCATGTCACCCCTAACATAGTTTTACTATGCCAAGAGATTCAAATCCCATTTACCAATTGCGAAAGTGATGCAAACTGTCTCGATGCCATGATAAGTTGTCCGAAGCGCTTCGACCGTGAGTCACGATTCGTGACGCAAACAGGATGGATAATATAGGCTCCACTCTCAAACAAATGCCCTGGGCTACGGGGATTCGTGCTTGGACTGTCGGTTTCCGAGTGGGGGGACCCGTCACCCCGCGTCTGCCGACACGGAGCCAACGCCGGAGAAGGGAAACGAACCCCGACCGTTATCTGCTCCAGCAACCAGACAGACAGATCAATAGAGGTTATCCACTCTGCTTCCTTGCTCGAACTGCCCCACCACGGCCCTCTGGCCACGTGTTGACAGCCACTCTACACGTGTCGCGTCCCTGCGTGTCACTTCTCTGAGGACGACAACCCCCTGCAGAGGTGGCATGCAGTGGGATTCCCGCAGCGTCTATAAACATTCCTACCAGCCATCGTCCCCATCGGAAGCATATGATATAACCAACTTATCAAACGGTTCTCTCTGTGAAGACCTCTGTTTTTCTTCTGCGTTTCTCTGAGCGATCATGGATTCCGAGTCGCGCATCCTCAGGGCCAAGGTTACGAGCAGGACCCCAACGCTCTCGGCAATCATTCTGGTACATTCAGAGAAAAGCTGACTCGGTTCATTTTCATCTTGCTTCTCTTATTTCCGTTCCTTTTTTTTTATTATATTATATATATAATGAATTTGGTGATGTTGTACTTGGAGTTTAGTTGTGGAGGGGGGAGACAACGAACACCACCATGAGAAGAAGTCGGTCCTGAAGAAGGTGAAGGCCAAGGCTAAGAAGTTGAAGGACACGATCGCGAAGCACGGCCACGGTCACGGCCACGACCACGACCATCCTGAAGGCCATGTCCCTGACGATCACGATCTCGATGAGGAGGATGACGAGGAGGAAGAAGTGGTTGAGGACCCAGAAATTCATGGAGCCCCTGGTAAGTCCTTTTGGGAACATCTGCTTAAATTGATTTTTGCGTTCGTGTTCAGTGTGTGGTTACCACTTGATAATCCGTTGGAAGACTCAGTAAAAATGGGAATTTGATGCAACAGTATATGAGTCAGTCGCGATCATGAGCAGTGTGGACGCTGGAAGGTCCTTAGGGACGGGAGAGGATCGTGGAACTCCGACTGATGCCAGGCAGGAGGAGAAATTTGGCAAGCCGAGGGTCAATTTGGGAAGCACCAGGCCGACGGAGGAAGTGCTTCTTGGGACGCCAGCAAACACACCACAGTCTGCAGCTCCTAGTCGTGATCCCGGACGACCCAACTTTCGGATCCGACTAGCACTGTCGTCCGTGGGATGGGTGAGGCAGAACGAGGCCGACTGACGGTCAATTTGGCAACGCCTGGTGGGTTGGAGGAGGACCCGCAGTCACCCAGGAGCAGGAGAGAGCCATCGAACTATCAGACCAAAGTCACCGATCCTACTGCTTCAGGCAAGTGAGATCTTCAATGTCAGTGGAGTTTTAGACTGTCATGTCATATTGAACAGTAGCAACCAGAACAGAGTACTAGGTAATTGGTTTGTTCGGTTCGGTTAATGGTAAATTGGTCGTGAAAAGAGCTATAGCACTTAGAATTGTTGCTCACCGATCCTGCTGCTTCAGGCAAGTCAGAACTTCAATGTCAGTGGAGTTTTAGACTGTCATGTCAAATTGAACAGTAGCAACCAGAACAGAGTACTCGGTAATTGGTTTGTTCGGTCCGGTTAATGGTAAATTGGTAGTGAAAAGAGCTATAGCACTTAGAATTGTGCTCACCGATCCTACTGCTTCAGGCAAGTCAGAACTTCAATGTCAGTGGAGTTTTAGACTGTCATGTCATATTGAACAGTAGCGACCAGAACAGAGTACTGGGTAATTGGTTTGTTCGGTTCTTGAGCAGATGCGATCTTCACAGGGAGAAAGCTTTTCGATCTAGTCTTTTAAGTGTACCGAGAGCCAATTTGATAATTTACAAACCAGACTCATGTTTAGTTAAATAATGTTTTGTGGTTAATCGATCCTAGTGCACGAAGAGTGAAGAAAGCTATAGCACTTAGAATTGTTGCTCGGGGTCTTGAGCAGGTGCTGGATCTTCACAGGGAGAAACCTTTTCAATCCAGTCTTTAAGTGTACCGAGAGCCAATTCGATAATTTACAACCAGACTCGTGTTTAGTTAAATAATTGTTTGTGGTTAATCGATTCTAGTGCATGTAGAAATAGAATCTATCTGTAAAGAACGGTCTGTCAATGATGATAATTGCTCTGAATTTGACTTTGAATTCCTGATCTGGTGTCCTCTTAGAGTCCGCCGAGAATTGCAATGTAAATTTGTACTTTGTGGTTACTCAGTAGCAGACAATTCAATGCGAAGTATTAAGTTGTTTCCCATACAGGTGGAGAGAAGCCGATGTTTCACCGGTCGTTCGTTCCCTTGGAAGATGACGGCGCAGGATGACAACGGGCCAGAAAAAGGGAGAGATCAGAGCTTACCTGCCGAGACTCAAGCTTATTTTTCTAACATACCCACTGGGACGGGAAGCCACGGTCAATTCTCTTCTGAACCGACATCCATGGAGACTGACACTGCTTCGGTGGGAGTGGATGTCTCAAGCCTGAGGCTGATCCTCGTCACCAAACAGAGCACAAACCCTCAAGCCCCAGCAGTTACACAGAGAAATTATCCTCGGCCACATCCGTGATTGCTGAGAAGGCAGTCTTGCAAAGAATCTGGCGGCTTCGAAGCTTGGATACGGTGAAAGAGAGTCTCTGAAGAGCTCTGATGCTACCGGAAGTGAGACGCACACTCAGGGTGAAAAGCCTTCTGATCAGAGCGGCTACACTGGAAAAGTCTCATTCGGCACTTCCGCAATTGCAGATAAAGCAATGTCAGCGAAGAACATAGTCGCAGCGAAGCTTGGCTACGGTGAGAAAGGCGACACGATTACCCCTTACGACACTGGTTGGTACCAATTCGGAGCCTCAAGCAAATGAGACCCACCGCAGCTAGTGGCAAATCTCCGGAGCAGAGCAGCTACACCGGGGCAATCTCGGCAATATCTGATAAAGCAATCTCCGCCAAAGAGACAGTGGCGTCTAAGCTTGGATACGCAAAGAAAGAAGGGGATACAGGAACTCACGGTCCAGGCGGAAATCAACCTGCCAAGGAGCAGGGAAAGGGCATAACGGCAGCAGTGACGGAGAAGCTGAGCCCTGTGATCTCGAAAGTCACTGGCTCGATGACAGGCCAGCGGGCAGAGGGACCGGGAGAGGTGGCAGGGGCGCAGGCCCAAGATAAGGGGGTGTCAGTGAGGGACTACTTGGCAGAGAAGCTGAAGCCAGGGGAGGAGGACAAGGCCCTGTCGGAAGTAATATCGAGTGCTCTGCACAAGAAGAAGTATGCGGCTGAGGCAGAGGCAGAAACGGCAGGGAAGGTGACGGAATCGGAGGAAGTGAAGAAGCAGCTGGGGGAGGAGGGGAATGGGCAGTTTGAACAGTCCAGGAAAACGAATGGTGGACAAGGTGAGAGGAACGGTGGGCTCGTGGTTCAGCAAGACTGACGAATCGAAGGCTTCGCAGCAACCGGCCAGCCGCGGTAAGACCAGGCTGTGTCCAAAACTTTGCATTGCTGTTCATTTGTCGTTGTTTAGGGTGGGTTTGGTGTGATTGGTGCTTCTGGGGTTTTTGTGTGTTTCTTTGCAGACGAGAGCGAGGCTGTTTCTTCTGCTGCAGATGAGCAACACGGCGGCGAGAGAAGACGTCAGGAATCGAGCGACTGAGGGAAGAAGGGATTCTCAGCTTCTTGACGTGTGGATATTTTTGAGCTTTTTCCGAAGGTTGTAATGTGCGCCATAAATATTTGTGGTTGGTGGAACAGATTACCTGTAAATGCAGAGTCGGCCGACTTTCCTGGGTCTTACTCTTTAGTAAAACACTTTGTGAGAAATGAATGAGGAACATTCTGAATGAACATGAGCCCTTCTGAATGGAATTAGCGTTGGTTGTGTTTGTCGGGATGAATCGATGTCTGTCAATTTGAGCATATGGTGGGGCTCGTCATTTCACCATCGCAGACTTATAGCAGCAAAAACGTTCAAACAGTTTTCCAGTCGGGGACCATAAAATGTCATTCGTGGGAAAAAAATGCTAAATTGTGAATGTCAGTCTCATGACTTTTTGGAGTTGCTGGGTTAGATCTAATTTATGTTTTTTAGATGATAAAAGCTTGATTCTTCCTTCTACCCGTTCACATTTCCCAAGAAAAAAACAACCCCCTATAAAATAATATTTAAAATTGTTAAAACTTGCTTTAGTTCTATGGATTTTGTGTTTATATATCTTTTTTTATAATTTTCCGGACGATGTTAGGATCACACTCAATGCATCGATGCTAGACTTGGATTGAATGGCATCAAAGTATCAAAGCCGCGCTTTTTTCTACCCCATCCTCTAGCATAGGGCACTCCTTATTTGTGTATTTTGATTCATATCATTCCTTGCGTGGGCCATTTCCTCTATTTACCATTTTTTTTAAAGTAGCCTTTTTTTTTTTGTCATCGTGTTTATTTTGCTTCTTCTTTTTCTTTCCTTGTGGGTCTCATTCCTCTTATTCTTCTTTCTAGATCTTGGATATCTTGCATCGGGAAATTCTCTATTTTCTCTCTGCAGTCCATTCTTTCCTTGTACTGAAGGTGAAATGGGCCGAGTGGGCCGGGTTCAGACCTAGACCCTAAACTCGACCCTGTTATAGACCGGTTCTCAATTTTTGAAACGCGAGATCTTACCCTATTTTCTTAAAACTTATTTTGGAATCGACCCTATTTTTCGCTCTGTTCCAGGGTCTATCCAGTTCCTATTTTTTAAGTTATCTCGCAAAGAAAACAAGCCAAGGACGTAGAAAATATATTTAATTCGCTTAGGCTACGGTGAAGATTGGGCGACACTCCCAGAGGTGAGTGTGCTGCGAGTACGCAAAAGTGTGCGAAGAATTAGTCACTTCACTTAGGATTTTTTTTTTTAAATAGCAGGTAAAACCTGTTCTATAAATTGGTCCGAGTGGATTTTTACCTAGATCGTTTCTGGATTGGTTCTAACGGTTCTCAAAAATGGAAATCAGTTCCTGGACCAATTTGAATAGAAACCAATTTCCAATCTTGTTTTTGATTTGGGTATCGGGTAAACCCGATTTGATTGCACACCTCTACTTTGTACGCCTTCCCAATCTTCAATGCATAGCATTTCGAAAGGTGAATATCTATGACGCTAACCCCTTGCGGTCCACCACACTTTTGCCGACATCGACGTTGCCACATTGACTTCCAATGAGCCCATTTTCTCCCCGTACCCACTCCTCTGCAATATGAAAGGTAATATTAAGAAGCTATCCTCTCTCTCTTCCTTTTCTAGTTTTTTTTCCTCTCCTCATGCACATTTGAGTAGGCATTCTAGGGTAATGGGCGAGTCGTGTCTTTTAGATGATATGAAGGCGGAATTCAATAGACATACCGTAGCGGAATTCAAATTGGTGCTTTAATTTTATTGCAATTTTTAGTGCACTGTTCTCAATGTCCGAAATGAAAATTATGCCCTCAACAAACTAGCACCTTGGAAACACACTTCTACAATGCTGCATTTGTTCTTTTCATTTTGCGTGCGCGCGTGGCTTTTAGCCATAATTGCTATGTGTGTAGAGTTAAATTTCTCAGGCTAATTTCTGAGCAGCCATTTCATAATCGCTCATTCGTTGGAATTCATCATTCATATTTGTTTAATCTGTTGTTTCACTCACTCTCCTTTGTTTGTAATTGATAGCTTGAGGCAGTCGCTCGTTGCTGGCAGCGATATGGAGGATGATCTCTGTGAGGGAGTTGTTAGGATTTGTCAATACGTGTTTACCTTGTGTCCTGTGCATGCAATTTTATTAGTGTGAAGCAAGCCAACCGTGGGGTTTCACGGGATTGTAAAGCAGAAATCCAAAAGCAAATATAATGTGCCCCGGGTCATGAAACATCGCTTGCATTGCGAAAGAGTTGTGTCGAATGTGGGTGCCTAAGAGAATTGCGTGCAACGGAAAGAAGAGAAGTCGCAAAAAAAGGAGGAAAGTGGACTCCTAAGAAAGGAAAAGAAAGAAGACAAAAGGGGCCACTTCTACAGAGTTGTAGCAAAAGTGGTGGCCCGCATAGCATAACGAATAGTTATTGTCAAGATACAAAAATAAGGAGTGCCTAATCAAAAGAGAATTGAAAAAAGCGCGAGCCTGATATCAAAATAATTGATGATTGAGATGTATTAATTCGTGTTATATATAAGATGTGGCATATTGCGTCAGGTCGCATTCGTGTTGGAATTGGTAAATACTTCGGAGACGCTGTTTCTCACATCGGGCATACCCACATAGACTTAGGAAAATCGAAGTAGATGAATCGACGATATGGAACCCCTACGCGCGAAAAGCGGGGCTCGGGGCAACGCCCCCGACCAGGGGTTCCTGCTATCACATCGGCGGCGGGGGGTTCCTCTTCTCGGTAAGCAGACGGCTGCCTCGTCGCGCGTGAGTGGGGGCTTGGGAACAGCGCCTCCGAAACAACATCGGTAGGCTTTTTGTAAGTAGGCCCGTTGTTGTGGTATGGGGGGCTTTCGATAGACTAGGTTTGCCCATTATTTTTAAGTTATATATTGTACTCGTATGAGAATTCATTGTAACGAGCGAAAAAAATATAGTGAAATACCTTTGTAGAACGTAGCCCTATTCTGGGGTGAATCGTAATAATCTCGTGTGTCATTAATTTTCCTATTTCTGTGTGATTGCTTTGATATTCGATTTAGGATAAATCCATCTGTTCGGTCGTGTCGAGTCGTATCGTAGTTGTGTGTAGAATACTGTCCTCGTACGCGGTTAGGGTATGAGCATCGACCTCCCTACGCTATCTGGAGTTCAAGCCTTGGGGCCTCAAGCCCACAGTCAGCCCATTCTCAATCAGTGGCTTTCTCCGATCGCACGTATGTTCCTCATGCGTGGCTCGTCGCGGGGTGAGCTGCCACCGGAGACCAATTTTCCAAGACCGCGCCAGCACACCAACGGCCCTCGTAAACGTCTCAACACATTCCAGCAGGGCCGTCTCTCTTCCAGCTCCGCCTTTCCACCGCCTCAAGCGCCATCGCCGGACTCGGCCCAGCTTGACCCCGACGTCGCCGGTCCCAGGTGATATATCTGCGCCCTGCAAAGTTTTGAACTTTGATGCTTTCCCATTAGGCTCCTCCTTCGGAGTCTTCACACGGCTTCACATGCTTCGCATTCCGGTCCCAATGGAGCAATCCGTTTTTGCTCCAATCCAACTGGGTCATCTTCGGTTGTCGAAATCGACAGAAAGATATTGGAGCTTTGTATTCTTAGAAGTGTCATTTTTTTCTGGATTCATTGTATTCGTTGGATCCTGCCAAGTGAAAATAGTGGATTTTCCCACCTTTTGTGAGCGTCAAGCATGAATTCCAGGGCTTTATTTGTCCCAGAGTAGTAAGAAGATTTCGCATTTACTGTTTAGCTCTCGGACATTGTGCGACCGCGGCTTCCGCGGTGGTAAAATCAAGAGGAATTCGAGTGCGTCGAGGAACCTTTGAAGAATATGTGGGTAACCGATTCTGATTGCTTTAGTGATGATGCGCGTATTTTAACGAGTATGAATCAAGCGGAGATGAATATTATTCAACGAGGCAGAATTTCTGTGCTAATGTGAGGCTGATGCGGAGAAAGTCTTGGAATTCTTCAACATAGATGGTCCGGGGTTTGATGTGTACAGCAGATTTAGAGGGAACTTCAGATAAGAGTTTCGGGGCTTCTCGTGAGGAAGTCCTTTTGGGCATATTGAAACGCATTGTAGTTTGCTAATAAGACTCTGGTGGGTTGAAGTTGGGGTAAAATAAGTTCTTTGTTTGGTCGGGTATGTCAGGATAATTACAGGCATACGACAGATGCATACCATTCTTGATGATGAAGACCTTTGCAGAGTGCGATGAGTTCAAGGCAATGTGGAGACTAGTTGATGAGATGATTGAAAAAGATTTCCAACGACTGCTCGGCTGGACGTTTAATATTTTGAATGTGGTGTGGAGAAGTTGGCTTAGCCAGGAGAGTTGTGGAGAGTTCATAAGTCCAAGGTGTTTAACTATAGGCCATTTGAAACATTCGTATAATGCTATCTTGCATTCCCTTATTGCCCGGAAGCAGTATATATTGATCGAGTGGGTTTATCAGCAGATGTTAGCCGAGGGGCTTTCTCCTGACATCTTGACTATAACATACTATGTGCGCAAATGATAGGCTAGGGAATTGATTCAATTTACAGATGGCTTGTTGAGATGGGCAGCTCTTGGGTTTTCTCCAGATTTTCATACTTATAACCTATTTCTTCATGTCCTTGTAAAAAAGGGAGATAAGCCTCTGCAGCTCGTATCTCCTTTATCACATGAGGGAAATGGGTGTGGATCCCAGTGTTCTTCACTTCCGACATTTGATTGATGGATTGAGCCGAGCAGGGGATTTAGCTCCTGCAAGTAATTTTCTTGTGTGATGTAAATGATAAAAAATAAATGCAAGCCCGGACGTTGTATGTTGACACTGTTCTGATCACAGGATATGTAGTGGCTGGGGAGCTTGAGAAAGCCATAGAAATGTTCAACAAGATGATTAGTGATGGACGCTAACCAAATGTTGTTTACTTACAATTCCCATGATTCGTGTCTATTTTATGGGCTGGTCATTTTGCAGAGGCATGTTCCATGTTGAATGAAATGGAAATGAGAGGTTGTGCAATCCTATATTTTTCTCGATATACAGCACTTATTAGTGAATTAATCTTGCAGAAATGCCGGCAACTTTCTGAACTCCTCGGTCGTAAAAGACGCATGGTGGAACAAGGGGCAGTATGTCCAACTGGTTTCAAAGTTTAAGGGCTATAAGACTAAGTTACTATTTTTGTGCAATGTATGGGTGTGAATCCTCAGGGCGATACTTGGAATACAATGCCACAGTCATCGTTGTACGACAAGGACACCAGAGTAAAGTGATGCGAACAGACTTTTTTATTCTACATTTCTGCTGTTGCATAATGGGTATTTTATGTAATTGTCTGATCCAAATTGCTGTTGGGCAGCATATGGGTCTCGTTCTAATTGATTCATTGGGCTATGATATTATTACTTAATATTCGATTTCATATGGCGAAGGCATAGTCTTTCACACAATGTTACTTTATAGATGGGACACGGCATCCTTCTCATTTCCATTTCATCAGAAGTATAGGTGCTCATTTTTTAGTGTTCCAGTGCTTGAATGATAGATACTTGAAGATTCAGATATTAACAGTCATTCTGTAAGCATTTCTGATGTCAGCTAATTTTGTTGCATGGAAAATGCTGAATCGCATGTCGCAGGAATCTTTTTGTACGTTAAACACTCTGTTTTAAAGACATTATGCTCCATCTATTGAGGACTCCTCCGCCTATGTTGCATTTTAGAGAAATATACTCGCTGAGGCTTTGCTTTGTCAAAAAGGGAATGAGATCATTTGTTCATTGTGCTAGGAAGAATTAAATATCATCATAAGTAACTCTGCCTGTTGTTTTTGCTCAGTATTTATTGCGACTACAAGAGAGCTGTGCAGAAGGTTCAGCCTATGCTGATAGCTAGCAGCTTAATTTAGTGAGACCAGTAAAGCTTTTGTCTTCTCAGAACATCGGCACCTATGACTTTGGAACTTCTCCTTCCTTCTGTGTTCACATACTCTGTCAAGACACCATCTTTATGCGCATACCTATAGGATAACACTGCCTCAAAGCTCTGGCCTGTTGGGGATCGCGATTATCTCTATCCGTAGCAATGTCTCGTGCTGAGATTATCCTGTCAGGACGGCAAAAAAATCTGATCAAGATTCGAACTGGCGAACATTGTGGTTCTGTCAAGCACCATCTTTATGCACATACCTATAGGATAACACTGCCCTCAAAGCTCTGCCTGATGGGGATTGAATTATCCTTCATCCGTAGCAAGTCTCGTGTGGCTGAGATTATCCTGTCAAGATGGTGGCAAAACAATCTGATCAAGATTCGAACTGGCTAACGTGTGTCTATACAACTGTTCCCTCTTACTGAAGAGCAGCGCCCTTTATTCAATTCCTACTAAACCATTCATCCCTGTAGTTGGTAAGGTTAGATTGGCACAACACACAATCTCCTACTAAACCATTTTCTTGTTTTTTCTCCCTATGGGGTTGTTCACATCCGCTGTATTGTGAAAGGCATCTCAATTGAGATGGCAATCAAGTATTTACAAAGTCATCAGCCCCGACCTCTATTGGGGGCAATCTTGATGCTTGTATTCCTCTGCGAAATTCATCTAGCTTGTAGGTCAGATCAGATCTTTTTGTGCGCGTGCGGGCGCGCCCTTCGGACTGTTGGGCGAAATACTGAGTGCAATTGCGTCAACTGAAACTTGATTTTTTGGTTAGTTATAGCTGTTAAGTCCAGTACGTTCTGTTTTTGTATTTTGGGCCAACAGCATGGTGTTGTACTGTTACAAGTGATGTGGACTTGCACTAAAACAGGAGGAGAAAAGAAGTGAAGGAAAAAGAATGGATGCTTTTTGGGTGGGTTTGTTTAAAATAGAATAAATTATTTGAAAAATATTTTTCGTTTGTAAGATCTGATTGTGTATTGATTTTTTGAGCAATTATTCGGAGGACCGTGAATCGAAAAGAGATCGTGCTTTGGTGGTGGGTTTTGGAGGTGGATGGCTGGTCAAAGTATGAATTCTAATTGTCAAAAGCGTGAATAGGAGGACCCCACCAACTTGAGCATTCGGACGCATTGCTCATGCCTGCCTCTATAATTCATTCCATCTGTTTCTCGCTACACTTACGCAATTCAGTACTCAGGACTCATTATAGAAAGCGCCTTCGTGCTTCGTGACGTCTCTTCTTCTTTTTTGAATTACCATCTCGAGGTCTGAAGTGCAGCAGTCCTATTTGATTTCGAAGAGTGAATAGACAACTAAGCATAATTCTTTATGCTTAAAGGGGTCGGTCCATGCACGTCTTTGCCAAGAAAATGATGTGTGCAAGAAAAAATCGGCGTTGAAATGGAGAAGCGGGCATGCTTGGTGACGAAATCCAAGTCACCTTGATCGGTCCATAAGCAAGTGATGGTGGGTTTTTGCTGGCACGATGAAGAAGTCAAATCGATGCCTCCTCTTGAATAAAATGCCTTTTGCCCCCCTACCTTGGAACGTCTGATGTATACGTACGATCGAAGTTGTCACATAAACTAACTAAAAACGGGGCACGTTCTATCGATCGACTCAGCGTTTGTATTTCTGCATCTTCAGACGGTCCATTTAGTAGGCTACGGTGTTCCACAATACCATCCGAAGAAAATCCAAGCACTCGATTATTTCAAGTAGCTTGTGAATCAAGCAGAGCAAAAGTGGTGGTGGCCTACCAGCAGCCTCGGATGATTCAGACAAATGCGACCGGCTTCACCCTCGGATGGAAAATGACCCTTGAACAGATGGAGATAAGAGGAAACTCGTGCCGCCGGACTCCAATCATCACAAAAAAATTTTTAGGAGCATCGACATTTCCGAGTGCAAACGAAACGAAAAAAATCTCTCGCAAAGATGATCTCTCGGCTACGTGCGCCGGTTATTTTCACGTCGACAACGACAATTGCGGTCGAACGTATCACAAGAAAACAAGAGAAAAAGCAAGAACGTGCCGAACGAACATCGGAATACAAGGAAAGCCCCCATAACATATTTCCATGCCTGCTCTCCTTCACGCAGCCTATCCTCTTTAGGCCTTAAACTCTGTTCTCCTGCTTTCTACATGGCCCAAACTAAGCAAAAGAAAAGGAAATTCTCAGAGCAAATCACCGTGTTTTTAACCAGATCAATACATAGCATTAGGAGAAGCTGGGAAGTAGTAAGGATTCCCTCATTTCTTGTCCGATTTCTTGTCGTCCTTCTTTTCATCTTCATCTTTCTTGTCTCCTTCTTGTCCTCCTTCTTCTCTTCCTTCTCTCTTCTTTGGCCGGACCGACCGAATTGTATCCACTTTCCCGACTTTCTTCAGTTTTCTTCACCACCGCCACTGTGTCCCTTTGCCCTATCACCGTCAGCTTCTGGTCCTTCATATCCGCGCGCTATTGAATCCACCCTGTTTTTTCCCATTAAATGGGCGTTAATCGGCGGAAACGAAAATTTCTATTGACTTTTAAACAAATCTTGGAGATCAAAGGAACAACCCTTTGAACTTAAAGCCCAGAAGATTCGGAATACGCAAGAAGGAAGATTTAGAAGGTGAAAGAGAGGAGGGGGGAGAGCTAAGCCAAACCATAGATGTCGGCTGCCGCTTCCATGGCTTTCTGCTTCGTCTTGTCATCCGTCATGGTCGGGATCTTCAACACCACCTTCTGTCGTACGATTCAGAACAGTTTGTGGGAACGTGGATACGTTAGGTCCAAGTTCAGAGAAGCCCAAAACAAGAACAGAGGACAAGAAGAGATCAGAAGGAAAATCTGTACCTGGGCCATTCTGGAGGGTGGAAGACGATTCGAACCCGCTGAATTCGACACAGAATGTGAAAGGGGTTTTGGGTCGAGAGAGAGTTGTCCTCCTAAGAATGTACCCCAGAATATGAGCAAGCCTTTATAATTTATATACACTCTTCAGGGGCCGTCACATGTGGTCCTTTTTCTCCATACGTTACGTAGGATCACCTGTTTCTTTTTTTTTTCTTTTTTTTGGTTGGGAGGGCCGGACTTGGGGCCAAGCTGGTAATAATCAAATTTCATGCTGCTAAAAAGAAATTGATAATCATGGAATCCATCGCGGGTTTTTTCTGCGCTCTGAATCGACATGGACGAACGAGATTGAATTCGTCCTCGTAGGATGTCGGTCATCTATCCCTCTTGACACATCCTTCCAGGGTAAGGGTTAAGGTGTAAAAGAGAGAGAGAGAGTTTTTTGTGTTCCGAAGAACGTGCCACGGAACGAGCCAGCCTTTTTACACACTCCTTGGATCTAGCAAGATCTTTAAACTACCTCATTTAAACTCTAAGACATTAAATTCAGCGTATTTTCTAAGACGAAGAGAAAAAAAATATTTCCTCTCAACGTAAAAAGTGACGATGAGGAAAGTTAATTTTATATCATTTTCAAATAGCTACCGTCGAATAAAATTGTATAGTAACGTCTCGCGTTGAGATGAATCATTGAAGCTTTGACGCCTAAGGGCCGTCACATGTATTTCTTTTTCTCCATACGTTACGTAGGATCGATTGTTTTTTGTTGGGAGGGCCGGACTTGGGGCCAAAGCTGGTAATAATCAAATTTCGTGCGGCTAAAAAGAAATTGATAATTTATGGAATCCATCACCCCATCACATCCTTGCAACTGTCGATATTTCAACAATCTCATCATTAATGTCTCGGGAAGTTTTTTTTCGTAAGTTTCCACATGTTCCGCTAAAGCTACGTCCGATGGTGAAAAAAAGAATACATGCTGAAGAAGTCAATCGTTATATGTTTGATCCGAAACTTTTGTCCAACGTGCAATATGATCCTCGTACTTTAAATTTATTTAATTTGATATCTGAACTTTTGATACATGTTCAATATAGTCACCGGACATATGAAATGTTCAGTGTTGAATTAATGAAAGAATAAATTTAAAAGTTTATGGATGATATTATATATTGGACTAAAGTTCATGATCACGTTGTACAAATTTAAAGTTCAATTCAAAGATTATTTGTGTCATTAAACCATGCTAGAGTTAAAGCAGATTTTAGCTGATTTGCCGAGCATCTACTCGGCTAAATTTTTCGTTATTTATATATTCAACCAAAAGAAAAATAGTCCCTGGCAGCTTATTTTTATTGAAGATTATCTATACACGGCGGGAGGACGATGACATGAATGTCCATACAACTTGTTTTGTACTGTTATACGTCTTAGTCCAGAGGGCAGATCTCCATAAAGACCAGATTGCTAGTCCTTGGATGATTCAACGATGCTGATTTCTTCATAGCCCTAAACTTTTTTGCTGGACCACTGACAACAATCTGGTGACTCATCTGAAGCTGCCCCATTCTGCACCAACTTGTTAAATTAATTTTGAAGGCAAAATCTAGAAAATAAGTTCCCATGTATAGCACGTCCAAAAAGTGCAATAAATTTAAAATGTTTAAATAATTTTCTCCTTTATCTAAGGGAAATCAAAAGAAAATTTTATTAATATGCGTTTGTATGTCCTGTCGGAATCATAACTTTAATATATAAACGTCTCATTGGTATGGTACATCTTTATATGTGTACATCGTC
Organism: Psidium friedrichsthalianum; assembly: GCA_019149425.1. Lineage (NCBI taxonomy): Eukaryota > Viridiplantae > Streptophyta > Magnoliopsida > Myrtales > Myrtaceae > Psidium > Psidium friedrichsthalianum. The sequence continues at coordinate 22,852 of JAGVVM010001844.1, forward strand.
AATGGCCAACTTTGACAGATTTATGTGTTTAAGACTGAATCGACAAACTTAAAATTTATGTATTTATATGTCCTGTTAGACTCAAAACTTTAATACATAACATTCAAACTTGTCCAATTTTTAAGTTGGCAAAAGAATCGTAACTTTCACTTGGTCAAGTTGGCTTTTGGACGACGATGCATCATGGGAAAAGGGCAACATTTCAAAGCCAACTTTAACGGATTCCAGCATTAATATAAGATAATATTAATTTTAATCCATACGAGAAAGAAAATGGTATAAATAGTCCTTGAATTTTAACTCAATGTGTATTGTGATCCCTAAATTTTGAATTTGTTCACTACGATTTCCGAACTGTAGCTAAATGTGTAATATCATCTCTGAAATTTTAAATTAATCAATGTGATTCACAAACTTTTAGTTTATATTCAATTTGATCTCTGAATTATACGAAAATATCAAAAAGTGTAGGATCTATATTGAATATTGAGATAAAATTCTAGGATGATCACGCAATAAATTAAAGATCAAAAATCATTTACGTCGTTATCCCATGCGAAGAAATCTGGGCCCGAACTCGGCTTTCTCCTAGACGGGCCCCAACCAAGATTTTCACCCTTCATCTCATTCGATTGGGAGTTGGGGAAGAAAATCGACTCAAAAGACATGACAAGAAGGGGAAAAGCATCACTCCCGAGGTAAAGACGATAAAACACCTTCTCTGGCAAGAAAAGGAAAAGGAACATAGAAATTTTTACACGGTTCATTTTCATGAACATTGCGAATTGCCCCAAAAGGTCAATTTGGCTAGAACCAAATCAGTCGAGTCCATCGCAGTCCAATTGATCCAAGGCGTCAACCTATGTTTTATATGGTTGGAAACAAGCATATTTCTTGTTCCTCCAATGTTGTTCTTTTCTTTCTTACCAAACCTAACTGGTTTGATTCGGTTGTTCGTGTCATTATGGACTTTTGACACAGCCCTAGCGATGGAGTACCCTTGCGAGCAAATCGAAGTGCTCGCCAAAAATTAAATAAATCTGGGAAAACTGACAAACTTGAATACAATAGAACATCCATTAGACTAGAGAAAATATGTTGCTACGACCGGATTTAAAAGGGAAAACCAAGAGCAAAACTAACTTCGCGGCAGCAAGAACTACTTTAATTTCACATAATGGTGCACGCGTGTGGATTATCGTCGCTGAAGAGAGAAGCGAAGGCCTCGTCGGAGGCGACAGCGACGGAGTAGACTGCGGGAGTGTGGAAGAAAGTGTGGACGCCGGAAGAAGCTCCGGTCCTGTGGGCGTCGTAGTAGTATTGGTTGACTATGTAAGAAGGGTATTGATAAAAGGAAGCGAAATGAGAATGCCCCGGAAATGGCCACGGCTCCGCCGCTTTCCCTGCTCTTTTGATGGCCTTCAACACCTTCTCCTCCTCCAATCTGTATCCTCTGGCGGTCAGCTTCTGCATCTCCATGTCCACCTCCACTTCTTCTACTCCTGAAAAGATGGGTTTTGCCGATCAGGGAGAGGTTGTATAGCTACGGGGCTTCGACTAGAGAAAAAGCTAGTAGCTAGTACCGTTCACTGTATGCATGGCTAACCGATACGCACAATTAAGTGGATGGCTTGGTTTAGGAATGATGATCTGGTTTAAACTGTCTACGAAGATTTCCACCAAATAGAGGACAGATAATTTTGGTCATCCTGAGATTTTTCATTCTGAGCCTATACATCGTTTAGAAGTTTAAGACGCCGACTTTTAATTATGTCAATTATCGCTGGGAACATAATCAGATGACAAGTTTTCATAAGACAACAGCCTAGGAGAAAAAAGGAGATTGCTGATGGAATACAGAGACCTATAATGTTAAGTTACGAAGTAACGTGCTGCTCACTAATCAAGTGCTTGACTAAAATCTATTCGTTATATATCTAATCATCGTTTAACCTGTAGAGAAAAGCATTTGGGTGTGTATGGTGGCGCGTAAGGTACATGTAGGAGAGTCATGTCCAAGAAGATGAAAACTATTTTCCGAGGGGATGAGAGTGTTGTCAGGATCACGCATCAAAGAAGTTGAAAGGTCAGTCTTCTTTACTCATGTCAAGAAGTACGTTAGATTTTATGGGGAGCTCACTCAATGAAAAGTTTGGGCAAATAGCAGCTCCGGCATTCAAGCAGAATCCAGCCTCCATGAATGCACCACAAGGATCATCTGATGCAATACGATAGCAATGTGTGAAGAAGTGAAGCAGCATATTTGCACCTTTGAGCTTGAAGAGGGCTCTCTTCAACTTAGCTGCGCATCCCTCGCAGTCCAGGTTCGGCACTCGCACTTCCACCATCATCTGAAATTTTTTTCCATGATCAGTCTTATTTTCAGTTGACCTTAAAGTAAACTTAAGAACTCCTACGGCAGTGTTGACTGTGTGTGTGTGTGTGTGTGTGTGTGTTTGAGAGAGTGAGAGAGAGAGAGAGAGAGAGACTCACAGACATGGTTCTTCGAGTATGAGGAAGCTTTCAGAAGCCCTTTTGGTTTTTGAAACCTTTCTGCTTGGAGAGAGAGGAGTTATTAATTTTAAACGGCTAGCCTGGGAAGGAAGGCGCGGCATCATTGGGTTCTTAAAATCCAAAACCAGAGAGAGAGAGAGAGATGTCACGCGTGCAATGGAGTGGGAAATCGTGAATTATGTTCTCTGTCATGCAATTGCAGGGCCAACCCCAACAAGTGTGCCTTGTTCGCCATGCTCATCTCTCTGGAATCATGACAACTGCTGCCAAGTGCCAAACATCATAATTGTGGCCCATATATGTTCATCACACCATTGCAAACCTCCATATTAATCTGAAACAAGACTGTGATGTCATAAAGGAGCTCCCTTCAACAACCAGAAAAAAGGAGTCTATTGCCTTATATATATTCATCATCTCAACATCACAAGGCCTATATTTAAAATGTCAAGAAACAGTTGAGACTTCCACTGTGACGTTGGTTTAACTTCTACACATGGGGGAAAAAAAATCTTCAGAAAAGCGAAACTCCTTTTGTCCTCTCTCTCTAGTCAGCATTTTTTCTTCTTTTGCTTTTCCTGCAAAAAATGGGCACAGAGGCCGACAACTGGGAGAGGCAGTATTCCCAACTTTGGAGTTCATCTTCTGCACGACGTCACCATCCCTGTGCTTGCTGCTCGAGCTCATGATTGGTCAGCAAAGTTGGTGATTTATCGACCGGGCAAAGATCCGCCTGCTAAAAATGTTCGGACGGTCCCAAGATGAGCATAAGGCTGTCGTTGTTGGTGATGATGGTATCAATATTCTCCTCTTCGAAAAGCTGCGTTGCCCGGGAACAGAGGCAGAACAAGAACGAAAAGAGGTCACCCCAACATCGTCTCTTCTTTCCCTCGGGGAACTCATGAGAGAGAGAGTGATGTAACGATGCGGTAGGGTTTACCGTTGCTTTGGGACCATAGTGATCTCTGTAATTCTGTTTTTCGTTAGTGAAACGACAAGGTTGCTGTCGCGGGAGTTCTGCCACACTGAAATTCAACACCCTTTTGGGTCCATGAACAAACAAAGCATCCAAGACTCTTATTCCGGCAGATAGTCTTAGCAAATCAATCACACTGGCTGGGCATTTGAATCCGTGATCAAGGAAAACAAAAGGGATTTTTTTCAAACTTTTCCAGCTAATTAACCATTTAGGTAGTAGAGTGAGCTCTTGAAGTTCTTGTATCGCATCGCTTGATAATAGATCTTATATACTCTTTATATTTATGTGATTTCTCTCTGCTTATTAACTTAAACTTTTAAGTCAAACTTTCCTTCAAGAGCAAAAGAAAATGGAAATGAAAAGAGTAACTAGCAGATGAAGAGCGCCAACATTCGGTCGATTGTGATATACACTTACATATGCTGTTTTATTCTCACAGATCATGAGAACTGATGTTAACACTATCCACCAATCCATATGGTAAAACTCATGCTCATGAACCGGTGCTTTGATCCTCAATGACCTAAAGCAGAACGTAATTAAGCGGGATGAAGTTGAAATAAATCGAGGGGAAGAGAGAAATGATTCTGGGGAATATCGTGACTATCGAATCTTCGATTCAGAATAAGAAATACATGCCCGTTTATCTGGGCCAGATGCGAACAGTAAACCCTAACATAATATTCTAAATTATTTAACAGATGGGTGCAAACAAAATGAGGACTTCCCATGGTTCTTTTTACAGAAGGGAATCCTCTTTAGTTCCGACCAGACCAGAGAAGTAAATGCTAGATTTGTTCGGACAGGGCGAGGGCCAAGGCCAGATGCCATTGACTGGTGCGTTTTCTCGTTCTGGGCCTCTTGGGCCTGCTTTCGGACAGCACCCACGCGCCCCCGCAAAGGAAAAAAGTTGGCCTTCTCCCCCACAAATCGCCTGCTGAATAACTCGAGCGTGCTTTGACGTCGCAAGACAAAATCACGAATCGCGAGCGAGAAAAACGACAGAGTAGAATGTGGAATTCATACAACTGATGACGAGATCCAACCACAATTGACTCTGCCTCTCTCTCGCCGGGTGAGTTTCTTCCTGGACCCGGATCCACCGAATCGGGTGGATCGCAACCCTTCGTTTTGGAAATCCTAAGGTCAGCCCAGGATCTTGCCTCTCATAGTTCTGCTCCTTTTTAAGCTGCAACTCAGTAATTTTTTTTTTTTTGGGTCTTTTTGCCAAAGCTGGGTATCCGAGATCAACGCTCAGTTCTTCCTTTTCTTCCGAGATTTTGTAACGAGAAGAGGAAAAAGATTTCTCTCGCACCTACCGGTAAGACACCAAAAGAATTTTTGTCTCAGCTTCTGCCTCGTCCTCCTACACTACAAGCAGAACGTTATTATCCAGGAACAACTTCACTGAGAGAGAGTTGGGCGATCTCGGCGGATGATCGTGCGGGTTTCCTTCAGAAAGTGAGGAGGGAACAGGGTGAGGTGAGAGAGAAGAGAAGAAGGATGCAGAGGCTACAGAGGTACTTGTGGTACGGATCTGGGGTTTTCCGTCACCTCGCGGACTCGATCCGGAGGCCCTTCCTCAAGTCCCCCGCGCGCTCCTCCGCCGCCTTCCTCGTCCTCGCCTTCCTCCTCGTCAGCGCGTTCCTCTCCACGCGCCTTCTCGACTCCTCTGCCTCCTCCTCTGTAAGTACGTCTCTTTAACACGCGGGGTCCCCTTTATTTCATTCCTTTCGTTAACGACATTAATGAACCATTACGTGTTTACATGGAAAAGAAGAACGGAGAGACTTTCATCTTTGTGATGGGGTTCTGCAAGAATAACTGAGCTCTTGGTAGTGGGTAGAGTCGGTGGCTGAGCCCACTCGGGTCGGGTACGGGTCCGGGACGCGCGTCACCTTCTGGTTTGTTGGTGATTTGGAAGGGAAAGTGAACGGCTCTTTGATTGTGCTTCTCCCCTCGCGGCAGGATTACCGCCTGATTTTTCCGATCGGACCCTGTAGAATTTCTTTGTCCTTCCAGAAGTTAGTGCGCGGGTCCCACGACAGCTGTTTCTGCACGCCATCGTCAATCTATTTCCCAGAATCCGCTCCGCCACGGCTTCTCAACTTTATGCCTGACATCCCATCGCGTACGACTTTATTCCATGCCGGGGCATTGCAATCAATGTTCTTTCTTTATCCTCACGGGGACATTGCCCCGATGTTCTTCACCGCGTCAAGTGCTTTGCAATTTAGACAGTCCAAGAAAAACGTGCCTCGCAAAAGCCACAAGCGACACGGCGTGCGGCAGACAGTCTATTAGCCCGGCCCCGAGGCCCCGTCAACCCTGCCACGAGCCAAAGTACCAGGCAAGCCCCTTTTAAGGCTCGAACGGGCCTCGACTGCCCTCCTCAACGCAAACCGAACAAGCCCGAGTACCCCGCTTCCCTCCGGGGCGGAGCAGGGCCCCGACCCTTCGTCCGGCTGCCATGTCCGGGGCGGAGGCCGTGGTCCACGAGGACGTGTACCAGCGCCCGCCGGGCGTCCGGGGCCGCGTGGAGCGGGCCGAGGACCGCCAACTTCAGGCTGGCGATCGTGGGCGGGAGGGCTTACGTGTCCGTTTCAGAAGTCGTTCCCACGAGGGACGTGTTCACGCTGTGGGCCTCCCGCACGCCGGAGGTACCCGGGTCTGCCCGACCTGAGCTTATGTTCGACCGTCGGGTGGCCGGTCATTCATTCGAGGTTCTATCGTGGGCCCGCTCACGAGCCCACCACCTTTGTTCCGCCTTTGGAAACGTCACGCCGATGTCGTCTTCCCCGATTGGATCCTTCTGGGGCTGGTAAGACTTACTTCCATTCTCTTCGTTGAAATTGTTTTCATTTCTTCGCAGTTTACCCAGCATTACTAAAAGATCCGTGCTTGCAGGTGGAGATTAACATAAAGCCATGGGAGTCTCTATCGAGGGACCTCAAAGAAGGCAAAAGAGGGTCCAGTGGATGGATAGGGAACCTCCAATGGGTAATCCGGCTGTTGCTGCCACCAGGCAAGACCTTCTTAATGCAATGTATCTGATGAACAAGACTGGAATGCTCGTATCTTTGCGCAGGTAAATGAATGACCTTTAAATGTGGTTCTTGGGCTGTGGCTTGATAAGACTAATGTAATGAATTATGCTTTTGGGAATTAAAGAAGACGGTGATTTCAAAATATCGGTGGTGTATACTAGACTGTAGTTGATAGACATGAACGAACTTGTGCCTCGTAATGGCGGCAGAGAAAGAGAGCAATGTACTTATGAACTGGGTTCAAATCTTTTCTCAAACAGCAAGTGTCCTCGTTTGTGGAGCTCTAGTGACCGTTTGGAATGTTTGGGAGCTACATATTCATGTCATCTTCAACTTTCTGTTAGTAAAACAACAACAGGACAAGATGGATCTCGCTACATCTAACATTACAGTCGGTCTGTCATGTGGCGCATTGTGATAAGACCTGAATACTATGTGCAGGATTGGATCCGAGAATCGCAGCAAGGATACAAACAGTCAGACTTGGCAAACCAATGCATTCACAGGTGAAACCGAATCTTCATGTCAAATTCTCTCCAGATCATGTGGCCTTTTTGAGTTCGGTCTCGGTTCCATTCTTCCTTCGTGCTGATCCATACATTGTGCTCCCTCCCTTATAAACAGATACAAAATATACATCGAAGGGTCGGCATGGTCCGTCAGTGAAAAGTATATCCTGGCTTGTGATTCCGTTGCCTTGGTGGTCAAGCCCCATTATTACGACTTCTTCACCAGAAGTTTGATGCGGTCCACCATTACTGGCCCATTAGGGAGGATGACAAGTGCAGATCCATTAGGTTTGCTGTAGATTGGGAAACAGCCACAAGCAAAAGGTAATATTACTAATTCTGTCATATTTGGTTAGTTCGTTAGGTACCATTCCTACTATATAATATAATGCAATACAACAAGCTCCTTGCGATAATAGCTAGCTGCATACAATTTTGTTTCTCGGATCATCATTGCGGACCGGACTGTCACTCTCAGGATTGACTTGCTTGTTTTTTTTACCCCGTCAAATACCTTTCCTTATTCATCCTTCCTAATGGTTAGGCACAGGCCATTGGGAAAGCAGGGAGCACTTTTGTACTAGAAGATTTGAGGATGGACTTGGTATATGATTACATGTTTCATCTGTTGAATGAGTACGCCAAGTTGCTGAGGTTCAAACCCATCGTGCCTGAGAAAGCAGTGGAGTTCTGCTCGGAGCACATGGCATGCCAGGCCGGTGGGTTGGAGAAGAAGTTCATGGAAGAATCGCTGGTAAAGGGACCTGCCGATGCATATCCTTGCAAACTGCCTCCTCCATATGATGCTGCATCACTCCATGCGGTCCGCAGAAGGAAGGAGAACTCGATCAAGCAAGTGGAGATATGGGAGAAAAAGTACTGGGATGGTCTAAACAAGTCCTAGAAAAGTCGGCTCGCTGTACATTTCACGTGACGAATTCGTTTTTGTGGCGCATCTGTAGTCTTTACAACTTAACAGCAATAGCAAATGAGCAGCATTTACCCTGTATCCTTAGATTCATACAAAGATGACGTATAAATTATGTGACATAATACAATCCTCATATGATGCACTTTTGTACCTCTCATGGCTTCTTCGGCTAACCGCTTGTCTTTCTTCCCCTCAATGCTGTGAAAGCCTCTCCAATTTTCTCATGGCGTTAATGACGGCGTCATCAGCATCCAATCTCTGGACAAGGCAACCATCTTGAGATATCCATGGCTGGCTTGATAGCCTCCACTTTGTCAGTATCATCCGAGTTCTGCTGATCATTTGATCTCGACTCTTCCTTTTCCATGTACGGAGAGAGATTGAAGGTCAGAACAGGAACGTGAAGAACCCTTGTACAGGGAAGAAAACACAAATGCTTCAGAATTTGGTTGGCAATTGGTGAACAGCTCCTATTTTTTTTTTTTTTTAGGGCTTCATAGAAGGTCGTGGGATAAACAATCGTTTTCTTGGGGTTATAGATAACTAACTTTAAGGATTTTTTTTATTTCGCGAGAAATGAATCAATTAAAAAATATTTTTCTAAAAATGATCGCTGATATCATTTGAAAAAGTTATGTCAATTGAAAGTATTTTCATTATCCTTAGCAATTTATGTCTAAATATTATGAAAATATATTGCTGATTTATTTTTTTGTAAGCGATATAAGCTATCGTTTTTGAAAAAATATTTTTAAATTGTTTATATTTCGTGAAATAAAAAGAGCTAAAGTTCATGACCAGCATAATTATAGATCTGCAACTTTTGATCAAAATCCACGTTTACAATTATGATACATTTCTCGTCAAATCATACCCAAGCTTGTTTAATGTATGGTACCCTCTCCAGCCCGACCACCTAAGATTCAGCCGTCGGCCCCTCATCCAACGTTGGGCTTTGCAGGCCAGTTAAGACGTTTTCATTTGTTTTCTGTCTTGTCGTGCACATCATTCCATAAGAGACATGACCGTGATCTTCCATGATCATGCCACGTTGTTAATTGATTAATTAATTACGAAACATTTTCAGAACCACATTATAGAAAATCTTAAATAAAGGCCTGAAGAAGGATGGTTTTTTTAAAAGATAGCTCAAAGTGGGTCTTACGTTAAATGAGGCCTACAATAAGATAATTTTCTCAAAAAGAGATATAGAATGAAGTGTGTCTAAAGTAAAGATTTGATGTAACAAGCTTAATATCAAATAAAAGCCCAAACTCACTGACGAAAAGGAATGACCAATAAAGTTCTAGCTCCAGATATTCAAAATGTTAGAAAGTACTAAAATCTACATGGAAAAAAAAAAATCACATCCTCGCATTAGCTGTTGGAGTGCCTTCACTTATGAACTATTATAACAATGATGATAAGTAAGGGATTTTTATTGCGTATACAATCAACGAAAGTGTAATTTACATAGACTATCTGGACACATGCCGAAAAATTTGTACCTTAAAATGTATATTCTGATTTAAATATATGAAGCCTTCAAAAAAAATTCCAGGCTATCTCAAACCTGTCGCAATCATCTTATAGACGAACGAGGCAAATGAGCGCTTAATCTATGATAATGTACCTCTATACGGTGCCTCATCGAGGCAGAGGCTATCCAACTGCTTGAATAGGGACTTATGCACCAAACAACAAGCCATTGGAGGAATAATTAAACTCAACTAATATATCATCTGGCCTAACCGTACATAGTACATAAGTTGATCAGTACGAACATCTACAAAATTCAGGCATACCACCATTTACCAGCACAAACTAACGGAGGAGGTTTATGTCACCATTGGGTCTCTCGATGCACTGGAGGAAGTTCGTAGCACTCTTGTGTGACGATAAAGCTGGCTAAGAACAAAACTCTACTCTAAAAAACCATATATAAAACCAATTTGACGTAAAGCTACTTGAGTCCATACTCTACGATAGCCTGCTGCATCTCTTGTGTGGAGAAATCTTCCAATATGTTTTGAAGATCGACAAAACCTTCCATAGTGTCTATTGAATCTGATGAAAGTATTTATTATACATGAAGAAACATTTGTTCATACTCTGATCTACTGCGTCTAAAGCTTCTATATGAAATCTATTTAGACTCAGGGAGTGTTTAGACTCAGGCAATTTCATCTAAGTATGAAGTCTGTTCAGACTCCGAATACATCAAGCATATTTTTGTGCTTTTAAATGTGATTGAAGATATTCGACCAAAAAAAAAAAGTGGTTGAAGATACAATAGTTTGGATGCTAATTACTAGAAGTAATTCATGATAACTATTTGTTATCCGGATAGTTTCTGTCCTCTCAATCTGGAATAGTTTTTTTTGTGGAAGATTTTTCTTTTGATCGCTTTTATTTTTCATTAACTATCATTTACGTCTCATTACATTATTTTTGTTGTTGTAATTACATAGATGGTTTTCGAATTTTACTCCAATGTTCTATGGGGTCCATGAATTTTCTTGAACTTTCAAAAGCCTGCTCAATATAGTTCTTCCACCATGCATATCGACACGTGACGAGCATGTTCTCTTTCTGACATTGACCACTATGTTAAGGCTGATTCGATCACAATAATGACGTGGACAGTTCTTTTCCGAAAGTCATGCAAATTATTTTCCTATTGCTTCTTAGGCGAAAATAATGAGAAAAGAAGAGATTTATGATGTAGAACCGTACATTAGCCACGTCGATGCGCACGCACAGATACGTCCGCTCAAACACACACGGGAGAGTAGAACAGAAATCATATGGATGTATGAACAAAAATCAGGCCTTTTTATTCATCCAATCTGAAGATACATCTTCATTACGACAGCCATTGAAGACGATCCCGTACACATTGTGTGGATTATGGACCAATCTTGGGTGACTGATCCTACTTACCCACACGTAATTATAAGGTTTCTATAGATTAAAGCGACCCCGTCAAGCCATGATGCATGCATGCATGCACACACGACGTTTAATGGAATTAATCTGCTACATCGTACGCCTGCAAACTCCTACGTACGATCGGTTTCGAGGAGAGTAATTAATAAGGAGACATTGCCGGGGGCGGGCAGCCATAAACTTGGCGTAGTGGATCATTGGCCCGGGAGCAACCGTTCCCGAGCTCCGGATCTCCGCCATTCCTCTCCGCGTGTCTTCTCTCTCCGCTTTGCAGAGTTGAGGAAGAAACACTCCTACACAGTGCAGCAGAAGGGAGGAAAGCTTATGAGATTTGTACTTTACAGATAGAGACAAACCAAGGGCTTGGTCTTTAATTGTCAATTTTTTTCCGTTACCTTCACCCGCAGCAAGATTGAAGTAGAGATCGACAATGTTAGGGCAACTTCCATAGCACTTGGAGGAGCAAAGCTGATTCGTGAAGCGAGGCTCCAGCAGAGCATCCGATGCGATTCCTAGCGTTCTTCGATCGACCCCACATGATTCAATGCACCGATCGGTCTCAATGTAGTCCCTCAGCCCACCGGCCTCGATGCCTGATCGGCGGCAAGTGTATGCTTCCTCCCCGCTCCTTTTCACCTCCTTCTCCAGCACACAGCGCTTGCCGGAGGATGAAACAGCGAATGCGCATGACTCGTGGTCGAGATTCTCACACACTATTCCTCCTGCATGATTGTCAATCCGTGAAATGCATCACTTAGATTAGCAGATGCGAACTAATTAAACACGCTTCCAAGGCTCGTTAAGGACTTGCTTCTTCCTACATGGTATGCCTAACAAAGATCCTTAACAACATTATAATCGGTTGGTATGAAATAGTGGTGTGCACCTAGTGTTCCGGCGACGCTGATGGCGAGCGTAAGAGCGAGGATCACAGCAAGAGAGTTAAAGCTCAGACTTGAAGCCATTTGGAAGGGCTTTTGAGGGGAGAAGGCGAATTAAGAGATAAGCGAGAATGATTTGGAAGTGTTGCGCTTCTGTCCGAGCTAGGACGAACGTTCTGAGTGTATATATAAGTGTTACGGAGTGTGACTAAAGGAAGAAATTAAGGTACTCAGGTTTGAAAAAGAACAAGAAGAACAGGGGCAGTGAAGTCTTGAAAACCTAGTTTAGAAGAATGTACGTGTCGGTCTTTCTTGGCGACGACTCCGTGGCCAGCCGGGCGATGCACTTCGAGGTGGTCATCACCAGTCAAACACCGCTATCAACGGCGGAAGTTTCTGTCTCAAACACACAAGCCTCGGTTTACTCCTTCCGCTATACTATTTTTCCTTGTTGGCCGAATTTTGTTGACAAATATTGTAAAATTGATGACACAAACGGTTGGAACACACGCGTCCTGCTATGATTCGCTCAACGATCGTATGTGCCAAATAAGCACCACAGCAAACAACATGCATGAAAACAATATATATATATATATATATATATATATATATATATATAGAGAGAGAGAGAGAGAGAGAGAGAGAGAGAGAGAGAGAGAGATTGAAGGTCCAGTGTAGTTGCTATAATCGCAGGCTTAAACTCTTGACTTTCGGCAATCATGAATGTTTAAGCTCAAGTTTGCAGACGTCAAAGCGAATCGAGCTCGTAGTCATTGGCGATCAATTTGAAATCCAAACGACTATGGACGCGAGATTTTTATACTCACGAAGCTCGCGGTGAAAACGTCCACAAAATCTTTTCGAGCCACGAAACTCGATGCCATAATTGCTTGAGTTTTGTGCTCTGCCATGACCATTTGAGTTCGGGTTGCGAAACTCCAGGAAGTGATTGCTCGATTTGAACCCTCGGTCATGGCCTCTCAACTGCTATAGTGTTTGACCCAAAAAATAAAAAAACTACCACAGTGAATAATTATGAATTATAAATTGATGTTTTTACGGGTGTTTTTGTTGGTTTCCGTTCGGTTTATCTTTCTCTTTATCTAATTTTTATTATATTCACTTTAAGGAGTCTCAGCGTGGGATTAGTGCTCAATCTCCTTTTGAATTTCCCAAAATAACCGGTTAAAGACACCTGTCTCTTTTTTTAAGTGGGACAATGCTGTTAGGTAATCTTTTGTATACTTTTCAAGCATTATGTCATCATAAGCAGGGATAAGCAAACTGGACCAGATTAGTCGAATTGATCCAGTCATTGAGAGGAGTGATCCGATCCCCAGTTCCATGGTGGATGGGACTGGATCGGACCACCCAATATAAGTACGTACGTACGTACTTATGTATTTATAGAACTAGTCAAACTAATTTCTCCATCTTCTACTCGACACTCACTTCTCTCTTCTTGCTCGATGCTCACATTTGCCTCCGCAACGTAGCCTCCCATCATGTTTGGCAACATGTAGTTTCGATCGTGTTTTCTCTTGACTCAATCTGTGTTTTATCTTGACTATATTATGCAAATCTATATTTTATTGGCACTTGGATTCAGTAAAGTACAAGTATAATCTAACTTTGAGCTTGATTCTTTCAAACTTGATGAGAATGATGTGGGACTATAATTCTGTTTTAGTGTTTTAGGAGTTTTTTTTCATAATTTAGTATTTTCTCATTATTTTAGTTTTATAAATACTTATATGATGGTTATATGATGGTCATACGTATGTTTATTAGTCAAATGGTTGATATTGAAAGTTGTTAGTTTAGATCCAAGAGTTAGATTTCTAAAAGCAGCTGGTGTTAGCAGTCCCACTGGAACTAAATCGGACCACAGGTCCCTGGTCTAAAAATTTCGGGATTGGGACTACCAGTCCTATCCCTAGTTCCATACCTGGATCGGACCAACCTAGACCATGTACACTCCTAATCGTAAAGGAAAAAAGAAGGCAAAAATAGTCCTAAATATACGAAATTGATGTCAATTTAATCATAAATCTTTTAATTGTGTCAATTTTTGATTTAATCATAAACTTTTTAACCTAAAGTCAATTCGGTCATTTTGGCTAATTTTAGCAACGTATTGCTGACGTGCACACCGATTGGCTTACATGACACGATTGGTTGTTAGCATGGACATAATATTTTAATTTTCTTTTTTTTTTCCTCCTCTTTCCTCCGGATGGTCGAGTCGGCCATGATCAGCGAGGGCTAGCCTCACTGCCACAGGCGACGGTCAACATCATCAGTGTGAAGGCAAATGTCAATGAGGCTAGGCATCGCCTGAGCGAGGGTTGGCCTCACCTTGGCCCAAGGGACACCCAGCGAGACTGCCCTTGCCTAGGTGAGGGTCGGCCTTGCTAGATTTTGTGAGGGTCGACGTCTTGGGCATCGCTTGGGCCAAGGAGGCCTCATCGGGTGTCGCTTGGAGAGGCTGCCCTCTCCCTGACAAGGCCCATTTGATGCCTGGAGAGGTTGCCCTCTCCCTAACAAGGCCAACACCACGGGGGGGGGAGAGGAGAGAGAGACTTGTTAAAATACTATTTAAAAAAAGCTACATCAGCGTCAACTGTGCTACGTAAGCTGGCCGACATCCACATTAATAATATCCAATCAAAATTAGCTGAAAGGACTAAATTGACTTTAGGTTAAAAGGTTTAAGAATAAATTAGTTTAATTAAAAGGTTTAGAATTAAATAGATATTAATACAATATGTTTATGAACTTTGTGACGCTTTTCCCTCACCTGAGTCCCTTTTAGAAAGCCATCACCATATGATATTTGTGAGCTCAACTTTGGAGTAAAATAAAGGTTTCCCCACGCAGTACAGTAAAAGTTGTACCCTCCCATGTGTATCGCACCTAATTTTGGCACAACCCATCGATTAGAAGTGGACCCGATCATCAGCATGGCGGCTTGCTAGCCTAGCCAAGCCCTCCCACTAAAATTTCGTCAGGTCCACATTTACTTCATACACGAATTTAATATTCCAATCTTGACCATATAGAGTATTACTTACGGGGAGGAAGAACATCCTTCTTCTTAAAACAATGCTAATTCATAATTAAACTCTCCCCGGCCAAAGTTGGGCATGGCCTATAATGCCCTAGAAGCAGGGCCACTCTCTAAAAACCTCCCTTTCCAACATTGAATGTGAAATTGATGAACGCTGGATTGCTTAGACTTCAATTATTAAATTATAGAGACAAATGTACTGAAAGTCCTAAAATTTATCATGAAATTATAATTGAGTCCTAAAACTTTCGAAAAAGCGAAATCAAATTCTAAAACTTGTTACGAAAGTGCAATTGAATTTCAAAATTTCAAAAGTGAAATCTATGAAAGGACTTAATTTTAGCAATTTGATAAGTTTTAGGATTTCGTTACACTTTTTAAAAGTTTTAGAACTTAATTGTACGTTACAATAAGTTTTAGGATATAATTGCACTTTTCGAAAGTTTGAAAACTTAATCGTGCTTTTGTGATAAATTTTAAGATTTCTAACGCGCTTACGCCTAAATTATATTGAAAAAGAGAATGATGGCGAGAAGAGAGAAGAAAAGGTCGTCCAAAGCGATGGAAAATGTCCTCCATGGCCTTTCTTGAAAGCCGCTGTTTACGGCAATTAATTACGAGGAAATGGTCCTTTTGCAGGACTCGGTCTCTTGGAGTGAGTTCGCTAAGAATCCACCAAGCTTTGCCCCGATATTGACAGTTCCAATACAGGAGGAGGGATTGGCTAATCTCGTGATGTCTGAGTTAAAGTTGCGATACGCGCTTCTTACAATTCAAAAGATGTTTGGTGGGTTAGGAAGGAGATGACTTCGCATGCATATTCGAGACACGTAACTACATTGACTAGCTAGCTATAAAATTGTCACCAATGACGACTCAAATAGTGCATGAATTTAGATTTAATGTGCAATTTAGTCTCCGATACTTTAATTTTTTTCAGGATGATTCATAAAATATATTTAACTCCAAATGTAATGTGATTCTTGATCTTTTGAAACATGTTCAACTTAATTCACGATCTATACTGAAACATTCAATATTTGTCATTTCGTTAACTTAAGTTCAGAACAAAATGAGAATTCTCTTATAGTTTAGGAAAAAAATTAAATATGAATCAAAAGTCAATAGATCATACAGAACAAATTGAAATTTTATGGGCCACATTGTATATTTGGACCGAAGTTCATAGACCATTTTTGTCTTTTTCTCAAATTGCCAAGATGCAGGTTTCGCGTAATCACCTTCAGCAGCATATTATTCAGGTAATATATCAAGTTAGTCACATTTTGCTAAAGAATTTATTTATAAAATGAGAATGGTCATATAAAATGAGCACAAGTTATTATTATTATTATTATTATTATTATGTTATTATTATTATATTATTATTATTATTATTATCATCATCCTCGTCGTCGTCGTCGACGATAACCCAGCTCCTCCCGAGGCCTAATACATGTGCTGGTTAGATCGTTGCGAGAATCATTATTAGTTGCATTGGAGGGCGCGGGGGTAATGACGTGATTGCACCACTCTGAGTGACTCCCTTCCATGTTACATGACACATGTAGTATTTTAATTAGAGACAATAGGCTTATGCACGCTACGTGAGCCGATGACGTGGTGGTTTGAAATCGCTTAATATTTCTCCTATTATAGGGTTAAATGAGCCCTAGTTTGTAGTTGAGCTATACTACCATATGAATATATTATTATGGCATAAAGCTTCAGTAGATTTTGAGGGTATGTGCATCAGGCAAACTAATGGTGCGCTTGATGTTATTAAATGACACATTCCTCTTAACAGCGAATAGAATGTGAACGAGAGAAGGCTGATTTTGGGCTAAAATCACCATCGCAGGAATACAAGCCCAAATTAGATCAATGTTCCGGCCTGTTAATATTACTACATGGTGGAAAGTTCCACTTTATATGCTGCGTCATTGATGTTCTTCAAACAATTAATGACACTTCGACTCCAAAATAAACTTAATTTGTTTGAAATTACGAGATTCAACTTAGCTAGTACCTAATTAGATTCTTGCCTCATCATGTACGTCGACATTTATTTGGAGCCTACCAGCTCAACCACGACGGACCGATATAACCGGCTTTGAGCTGAGAATGTTGTTGGATTGAGGTATATCTAAATGGATGGCCTTTTCTTCCATCTCTAGTAAAGGAATCAGATCTTTGATTAGTGGGTTACAAATATACACATCGTTCGCGTACATGCAAACTTAACCAAAAATAAATATAGGTGTATCCATGTCTGTAATTATCGATTAGAGAGTAGTGGAGGAGGCTGAGATTGAGAAAAATAAGACGTATCTATACTAGTATGTATGTTGTATAAGTTTGTGGGTATTAAACTCTTTAGGTTTTGACTATTTATTTGCTCCCTTCCTCTCCTTTGTATTTATAAGGAAAATTACCAAAAAAATCCTAAATATATTGCACACCATGTCGATTTAATTTAAAATTTTCAATTTTGGCCAATTTAATCCTAAACAATTTGACGATTTCCATTGTAGTTATTCTAGCTAATTTTGGCTAAAAACGGCTGATATGAACATTGACCATCCTACATAGCATAGCTAGTCCTGACGCTTACAATTTTTTTTTTAAAAAAAAATCTAATATTTTTACGTTCTAGCTTATGATTCTTTTATTTCATTATCTATTATGGCCAGCAAGTCTGGCTATAATAGCCTTGCCCACGACCAGCAAGGTTGGGTGAGGCCTAGCCTTGTTACGTTCATGTTAGCGATTTTCAGTTAAAATTAACTGGAATAACTATATTGACAAATTGCCAAATTTTAGAATTAAACTGATCGAGTTGAACGATTTATAACTAGATTAACATTTATAGGTTTTAAGAGCTTTCTAGTAATTATCCCTGTTACAAGTGTACGTATAAATGTTCTCGTTGGATACCAAAACTAACAAGACTAGGGAAAATATCGTTTCAAGTTGTCCGAGCACATACTCGAACCTAATGACCGAGGGATTTCACGTGTTATACAATTCGATTGATCGTTTTGGAGTGGCATGTCACCCCCCCATGTAAACGTTCGTTCCCGTATTCATATTGTTCGGGTGTATGATTTTTTTGCTTCAAGACGAAAACCTCTTTGACCACCACGTGTCCTAATAGATGATTAGTTCGCAGTGTTAGAGAAAAGAACGTACGCCACGTGTACAGAGTGTCTGACTGTGATCCAACGGCTTTTCGGACATATAAGAGAGCGCCGTCATTTTGATGCGCCAAAAAAGAACCCAAAAAAAAAAAAAAAATTCTCGGTATCGTTCACACTTGCTAAGGAATTTCGTTTACATTAGGATCATTACGTTGTTGCGACCGCCACTTGCACTGCGGTGGATATAAGCGATACGCGCCGATTGTTACATCCAAACAAAAAATGCCTTTAACACATGAATGTTCCATGGAAGAACTATTGCTTATGGAGCAAACGTCATTGCTTAAGAAATTTTGTATGCGCGTTCATATCTCAACTCATGAAATTTGTGTATCGCCTGTATAAGGAATTAAAAAGTCCTCTTTTGAATGTGTATGCACATTATTCGAATTAGCGATAGTTGCGAATACATTTGTTTTTAGGGTTTGTCTGTTTGATAGGAGGATTTCACGAAAGCGTACGACCAAAGATCTTTATAATCCCGCAAAAAATATATAATCTTTTTTTTAAAGAGGAAATGAATAGCATTCAGGTCAAAAGGAAATTGAAGCAGTGATCACATTGTGGATCGATGCAAGCCACCGAAGCAATAGTATTCAACTAAAATCGAAAGGCACAATACAATCTAGAAGCTTCAAACAAAAATGTCTAGCTAATGTTAGGTTAATGAACAGATCAAGCCAGTCCTCAAGCATCTTCTTTTCCCCTTTTTCATTTGCTTCTTTTGTCAACGTCATTAGTTATATCATCATGTCATTTGTATAACAACACATCTAGAGTTATATTCGGATCAAGATTTCTATCATTAAAGCAAATAACTCAGGTGATTGAAGAACAAACAGAATTCCTCCTGCCTCTTCCGTTTCATGTAAGTCTTTTCGGTTCTCATCAAGTGCAGAGATACCATGGACCATTCAGATAATGCCAATTGCTCTTTTGGAGGGGAAAACTGTTCAAAAAGTCTTAAATATATTACACTTTTGTCAATTCATTCCTAAACATTTTAATTGTGACAATTGAGTCTCAAATGTTTTCGCGTTTTGCCAATTTAGTCTACCTGACCAATTTTGACGGAAATCGCCAATGTGGACTCCACCATCCTACATGGCACGGCCGATACTAACATGGATAAATTATTATTTATTATTTTTTGTCTCTTTTCCTTTTTTCTATTTTTTTTTATTGTGGACAGTGAAGGTCTTTGGCCACCATTGGGACTCATCGATGGCCGGTGAAGGTCGCCAACCTTGATCGAGGGATGCTCGTGCCTAGATGGCGAGGGCGACCCTCGATTGAGGCTAATGGAGGGAAACATGGAAAAATAAAAATAAAAAATAAAAAAATGTAAAGAAGTAGGGCAACCTTCACCCAATCCAGCAATGGAAGCCCTTGATTGAGGCCAATGGAGGAAAAAATTTAAAAAATAATAATATGAAATCGAATATTTTCTTTTTTTTTCCTTCTTTCCTTCTTATCTTTTTTTTTTTTCCTTTCTCTTTTCCCTCCATCGGCCTCAATCAAGGGCTGCCCTCACTGGGCTAGTATTGGCCGTGCCACATAAGACGGTTGTTATCCACGTCGGTAATTTTCGGGCAAAATATTGACCGGAGGGATTCAATTAGCAAAATATAAAAATGTTTAGAACTTAATTACCACAATTGAAAGATTTATAATTAAATTGATAAAAAGTACAATGTGCTAAAGGAATTTTCACATTATGTATAGCTCAAGGATTTCTGAATAGTTTGGACATCTCACTTTATTCGATAGCTTAGATCGGTGTCAACATCGAATATCTCCAGAATTCAACGGAGAATCGGAATTGTTGACGACGACCCGTCATGATTGAAAGACGTTGCTATTGTAGTCGTCCAACACGACCACAAATGTATGACCACATATTAACTGCCGAGAACCAAAGAAAGAGAGAGGAAGAAATCAGGATGTTCACATACATTTCGCTGTTTTCAAAAGAAAGAACAGTGGAGGACTTCATTGCTTTTCTTCCTTCGGCTAGGAGAATGAAGGATCATCTTTTCCCCCCCTCTTTTTGTGATAAATCATTTCCTGTTAGGTCCGTCTTTTCGATGGCCCGAGATAAAATTTCACCGGTCATCGAATAAATCGATGAAATATGCCTCGAAAAGAAAGATGATTTAGAATGTTAAAACACCCAATATCAATTGCTTACGCAATGTATATGCTACTTTTTCTATACATATGACATCCTTCTACATATTGGCTTATTGAAATGACTGAAATCGATACATATAGATTAATTTACGTGACTCGGAATCGGCATGTGTACGTTCTTGAAGCCACTCAAGAAGGGAACGAACGGAGTTGACGGTTTGGCATTTTTTTGGGACATGCCCGCACAACCATGGGATATACTGGGGAAGGATATTAATAATTTGTCCAATCATGAGAGTGGCAGTGAACCAACCATGTGCTGTTGGAGCTGAGACTGTCGTGGGTCGTTCCGAGTTTTGCGTCTAAGGTCGTCCACCGAGAGCTATAGTGACATGTGAATGGACCCGGCGTATTGAGAAATCAAGTAGGAACAGGAGAATGAGCACCAGAAGTTCCCCAGCTTATAATAATGGAAAGTCTTTACATGTACTCACAGTTTTGTAAGAGAGACGCACATAAAAAAAATACACAGCAGCACACCACGTATACTTTTCTCTGGGCTGCTTTCCTAGTCAACATTCCGACATGCTTTAGTTAGAAACCCTAGAAAACCATTCATCTATATAACACCCACTCAAACCCTCGTTCATCTTGAATTGTTTCACCGCAATCAATCTTCCCTAATCACATACTCAAACACACGGAGATGAGGCACCATATGCAGTCGCATGGTGGTCTTGCTTTAATTATAGCAGTGTTGATCCTAGTCCTCTTCATGTTTCTTGTGAGACTGTCCATCACATGGTGGATCTCGCCGCTCCGAGCTCAAAGGAAGCTGAGGAAAAATGGTTTGGGGGTCCGACCCCAAGCTTTCCTCTAGGAATATCACGGAGATGAAAAAGAAGAGAAATGTCTCGGAGGCATCTTTGTTGAAGCAGCTGATGACTCACGATATTCATTCCACTGTGTTTCCTCATTTTGCTGAGTGGCAAAAGTTGCATGGTGAGTCATCTGAATCTTAATCTGGTGTCTATTCCCAATATCCCCAGATCAATTCTAGAAGATCGACCTTATCTTCAGTGGTCCCCTACTGGTGTGATGATAAGGCGCTAAACCCTCGAAGACAACTACATCATATGTTAATGTCTAAGTTTTCAGATCATGTAGCCTTACAATGTGAATTTCTACAAGAGAAAAAAAGCGAGAACCGTTGTCGTGGTTATCGATGCATAAGATTATTCACATAAACACCATTTGGTGTTCCGTTTTGTTGATTGAGAGTCACTGGACCAAAAGATAATTTACATAAGTGTAGTAGACACATAGCCGACCGGTTTTTTGGTTGGTGACTTTAGGAATTCGTAAGAGTTAGAACATGCAAAGAAATATATGTTGTGGCGTGTGGACACGTCTCTTCATTTAGGCATAGCAAGTTAATCTTGATATCTCTATGACATTTTGTTATTGATCAAGAGGATTAATCTATGGATGTTAGTGAAATTTTCAGGTTGTCATGGGCTTTAGCCATGACGATATCTAGTCAACTGCCATTATTCCATGACATATATGTATTGTACTGCAGTTCTACTTTTCTAGGGTTCCTCCTACATATGTATAAAGAAGCAAGAATGATTACACTAATTAGTTTCACTCTGGATCTTGTGAATATCAGGGAAGGTTTTCACCTACTGGCTTGGCACTGAGCCGTTTCTCTACATCGCAGACCCTGAATTTCTTCAAAACATGTCTGTCATGGTCAAGGGTAAAGATTGGGGAAAGCCCAACGTGTTCAAATTGGATAGGAAGCCAATGTTTGGTAATGGTCTCGTAATGACCGAAGGTGAGGACTGGGTTCGACGCAGACACTTCATAACTCCTGCACTTTCTCCATCCAATCTCAAGGTTCCTCCAGCTCTCTCCAACAAAATTTTTTCACAGCTTATTATTTTGATTTTCTCCAGGAATGTATCTACTACAATTCATGCACTTTGCTATAATGACTTAGACATTAATATGAGGAAGGTTGCTCCTAGTAGAAGTAGTACATGCATTCTATTAATTGTGAAGTCCATAGAGATTCATCTAGCTAGTCCAGAATATGTATATCTCCCTTCATTAACTCTACCCATATAAGTGAAACAATAACCGATCGAGCTAGAAATTCTAGGTAAAACGAGTAGTGAGTTCCTTCTAAAGCTTTTGAGAGTTCTTGTTATTGTAATACTTTCCTGAGATTTTCTGTTGTCCTTGTCAAAATCCCAATATTTTGTGCTGAACGTGATCTGTTCAACCTTTATAAAAAGGCTTTCATTACCTTCTCAAGAATAAGAAGCACATGGAAGGTAGTTTTTCTCATTCCCCACGAATCTAGGACTAATAACAAAGGAGAAAAACAAGTGAGCCTGCCAAAAACCCTAGACTAATGGTTCACTAGTTTGGTGTTGTCTGTTGTAGTTTATTTTGTTTGAACTTACTGCGGAGAATCTTGGATATCACTTTGTTTCTCTTATCTAGGAGAAAATACCACATAATGTAATACTCTGAATGAAACACATGGTAACTCTACATGTTTAATCTAGGTTAAATCCATATACTATATGGAGCTAAAACCTGCTCTTAATTTAATTCTCTTTGCTTGCAAACAGGAAATGACAAATATCATGGTGGAATCCACAGAGAGAATGATGACAAAGTGGGTTGATCTCACAAGCTCTGGCTGTGCAGAACTTGATGTGGAAAGCGAGATTACAGCAACAGCCGGGGAAATCATCACTCAATCAAGCTTTGGCATAGGCCCCAAGAATGCACCAAAGTTCTTGAAAAGTTAAGAGCCCTACAAGTTACTCTCTTCAAGACCAACCGCTGTGTGGGGGTACCCTACAACATCTTCATGTACCCTAAGCATACCCTAGAGGCCAAGAGGCTTGGAAGGAAATCGATGAGCTCTTAATGTCCTTCATAATGGAGCGGAGGAAGAGTGCGGACACCAGGAATGAGCCTGGGGATTTACTCGGGGTTTTGCTCCAAGAAAGTCACGTTGAAGATAATAAAAGGCCGAGGAAGAAGCTAGCTACAAGAGAACTAGTGGACGAATGCAAGACTTTCTTCTTCGCGGGCCATGAAACGACGGCGTTAGCGCTCACCTGGACGCTGTTTCTCCTGGCATTACATCCAGAGTGGCAGAAGCAATTGAGAGAAGAGATTGAAGAAGTAGTAGGAGATAAAGAGTTGAAATCGGCATGCTTGCTGGACTTAAGAAGGTAAATAGTTTTTTTATATACTGAGCACTTTAAGAATGGATAAGTTTTAGTTGCTGTTGGGCAACTGCAATGAGTGATGATACTCGATATGTCAATCATCTGCAAAAAATTTAACATCACCATAGGGAAACTACATTAAGTTAGGGTTCACAGTTCCTTTGATTTATGCTTAAACAAAAATAGAAGTAATTTATTTTTAACCACCTTGTTATTATATTGGTCTTTGAGGAGGATTTGATGTTTTTTGTCTCCATATAAGATTGACAGGACCTACTTTGGAATTTATCTGATATTTTAACTATAAATAGTAGGGTCAAGACATGTGGAAAAAGAGTGGGACCATCTTATACACTTGTTTTGATAGACTTAAAATTAACTCAACCATCTTATACAGGTAAAATGCGTCTATAGAAAATCCTTTGAGAAATGGCAAAATAATTGGGGTTCTAGATAAACTCTATTACCTAACGAATCTATTTAGAAGCAATAACCAAAGTTTGAGCACCTTCTGTTTCAAATTTTGGCCAGCAATATGCCACTAATTTTGAAGATTATGACGAAGAGAAGATGATATGAATTTTCGACATGATTTTTCATTTGCTACTGTATAGTCATTGTGTCCAGGTTTGATCATGACCAGCTTACAACTACAATCAAGCTAATCTAATACAACTGCAAAGACTAAGATGTGGTGTCAAAGATGGCAAGAGATGCTTGCTTGACTAAAATCATTAGACCAACGAAAAAAAAAAAGTGCAGGAGAGATACTTGGCTGAATCTTGATTTAACCTGTCATTGCAGATGGGATTGGTGATGAATGAGGTTTTACGCCTGTATAGTCCAGCGCCGAATGTACAGAGGCAAGCAAGGGGAGACATTCAGGTCAATGACGTGATAATCCCCAACAGCACGAACATCTGGATTGATCTCGTGTCCATGCACCATGACCCGGCTTTATGGGGCGACGACGTGAATGAGTTCAAGCCGGAGAGATTTGATGGTGACAGCCATGGCGGATGCAAGCACAAGATGGGTTTCTTGCCATTTGGGTTCGGAGGGCGAAAGTGCGTCGGCAGAAACTGGATGATGATGGAGTACAAGATTGTTTTATCCTTGGTCCTCTCTAGGTTTTCCTTTTCTCTCTCGCCAAATTACTGCCATTCTCCTTCAATAATGCTCTCTCTTAGACCAGCTTGTGGACTGCCCTTGATTGTGCAACCTCTTTAGACAAGGAACGACATTCCTGACAAAATAAGTCCTGAGTTTATTTTGTCAAGTAAGGCATTTCTTGTAAAATATGGAGTTATGGCAATGCCTTGTAGGTGCTATGTATATGCTAATGCGAGAGCAATTTGGAACTTCAATTGCAAGATGCAATGGCCATTCGAGAGTGGAAAGTATAGCGTTAACTTTGGATTCGTCTCGACAAGTTTGTTCTTGTATTTTCATGTTGAGAGAAAGATAGAATTGATTGAATCGCTGAGATTCACGGAAGTTTCAAGCTTGAAATTCCCTTAGAGTGCAACCCCCTAAGCTTATATGGCAGAAAGCAATTTACTGCAAATTCCCGTCTCAAGATGGATAGACTATCCTTCACGAACGGCAGATGTGAACTTGATTTATTACTTGAAGCCAATCTTTGGCGATGCCATTGCTAACACTCGACCAGCAAAATGTAATTCAAGACCCCAGTTAATGTCGATAGTGGGGATCACGTATTGAGGCAAGTTAAACTGCGATTCGAAAACAAAGACTCTTGTAATGTTAAACTGCACGCTCACAGAAAATTCCAACACAATACCCTTTGGAAAGAATCTATCTTTGTCGCGACCTAAAATTAAGAGATTTCATATTAATGGATTATCAGATTAATTATGTAATTAAGTTAACTCGGACTCTCCCAAGCCCTGCAAATTCGTAACTTAAGGATTTAATATTTAACATTAAAAGATTTTCAATAGGAGTTGCCACTAATCATTTCTAGTAAGTTGATTACAAACCTAAGTAAATTAGCGAAAAAAACTAAATTACTTATACGAACCAAATATTAAGAGTCCAAGGAGTTCATTACATTAATTTTCCAATTAATTCCCTTTCAACACCATTTTATTTCATGAAAAATTTGTCAAGCAACTTTGATTAAATTTTAAGATAAATCACTAAATTAGATGGGTGCACAATCGATTAATTAACAATAAAAAGTTAATGATTGCAAGGAGCATGCGCTAGACAATTATTTTTGGGATTTTTATTTATGCAGGGAGCATGCGCCAAAAAACTATATGCAATGCATGACATGAATGATTTTTTTTAATTTTCGGATTTAATTACAGCCCTAAGTAAAACTATGCTAAAGTAATTTATTTCTCAAATATTTTAGGGTTTAAATCGCCCTAAGCCTAACTTATTAAAGATTAAGTGTTCTTAACATGAATTACAATTTTAGAGAGGTAATTTTAAAGGAAAATGAAATCTAACCAAAACATTTACAAGGTAAATTTAAATATGCAATTATCTACGTGATTACGATTTGAAGATGCAATCTTATTTAAACATGGCAATTAGTGAATGCCATACCTTTTAGAATTTTTTGAAAATTCCCGTCAGGCAGCAGAATATATTCTAAAAGATAACAATCAATCAATTAACAAGTTCAAATGAGGAAAGATATGATATGGCAATCAATTTGAATATTTCGCAATATCTAAATCCAATTTTTAATATGTAATTTTACAATATATTGAATTTAAATCCTCATCCAATCAAATATTTTATCTATAATCTTATAGATAGACTTTTTGACCATATGACAAGTTGCAGATTAGGAAAAATTTCCTAATCAAACCTGTATTTTTTTTTAAAAAAAATGCAATTTATGCAAAACATGTAAAATACGAGATATGCAAAAGATTTCAAGATAAGCAAGTGAATATTGAATTAGAGATAGGCAATTTTACCAAATTCTCAAGATTGCTCTTTTCTTTTCGAACTTGCGCCAAACTTGCAGATCAAGCTTGTTGATTGAACCAGCTCGGGAATGCTTACATAGGGCTGGAACTCTCGGCTAGTGACGCTCTTCGAGGGAAGCAAGTTTCGGCTAGAACCACGGGGATCAAGACAGATCGTGGTCGGCGAGTTTCGGCTAGACCCACGAGGATGAAGACAGATAGGGGTCGGCACGGGAGCACCATTGGTCAAAGCTGGTTTGGAGTGCAACAGGAGGCAAGACTGAAGTGGCGGCTTTTGCGGGGGTGGTAGGCCACGCCAACAGTAAAGAAGAAAACAATGTTTTACTTCCCTCTGCACCTGCTCCCACTTCTGTGAATTCTTGGGTGCTTTTCGTGTGCCCCTCTAGGGAAAAAGAGAAAAAAACTCCTCTCCAAAGCTTGTTGGGATCAAGACGTCTTCCCAGTGATGGACCTTCCTAGTGCTCCCCTCTCCTCACGTTGTTTCTTTGGAATCTCTGAATGTCTGTTCCTTCTCTCCCATGTGTATTATGGCTCCTCTCAATGTGCCGTGGATTCTCGTCTGTCCATCCCTTTCTGACTTCTCCTTTTCCTATCAAGACCCTTGATCATGGTGATTTCCTTCCATGCAAAAAGCTAATTAACTCTAACATGCCACGGAGACTTTCCATCCTTTGGCCATGAATTTCTCAATTACACCTTTAATTTAAACTTCTTGCGCAGAATATACGTGCCCAAGATACTGTCTTTGTTTGACCGAGTTCTGGCCATGACTTTCTCAATTACACCTTTAATTTAGACTTCTTGCCGAGAATATATGTGCCCAAGATAGTGTCCTTGTTTGACCGAGTTCTCAAGATTTTGTAATATTGCTTTGCGGATTTGACTTTAATAGACTAATTTCAAATTGGCGTTCCCACCTTACAGGCTTGGCCAAATTTCGATCATTACGGGCTTGGTGCAATTAGTTCAACTAAACTCAAAATAATTCATTTTAAGTCCATCCACCACCAATCCAATGCATGAATGTAGAAACTTAAACTAACCTAATTGCCCATTATATGCAAAGTGATTTAAATATTTTTGCTAGGGACTAAGGTAAGTCCCTAATTTTTAATGCAATTAATCCTAGATGATTAGCCAAAATTTAGGTGTCAACTATCTTTCATGATACAAACTTGCTAAAAACAATAGTACAGAAAAAACTATAGCATATGAAATTGCTTTCGTAAGTCATAAGCACCCGCCTTGTGGATTACACATTTTTTTTTATTACACGATTTACCTCTGACTACATAAAACTAAAGCATCTCCAAAATAAGAGAAAATTCCAAATAAGGGCCTAAAGTGCCCTCATATTCTCAAATAAAAGCCTTAAGTAAAGTGAATCTTGCTTCAAATAAGGACATGAAGTGATCATGACTATTTCAAGTAAAGGCCTGACCTCACGGCCGGCCATATGAAATTTTCGTCCAAAGATAATTTTAACCCAAATTTTAGTTAAATTAGGGTAAAAATTAAGAAAAATTGAAAAAAGAAAGAATGATAGAGGCAAAAGGGCTGGCCACCAGTGGTCACCCCCATCGCCGGTGGGGTGGCGAACCCGATAATGGGCGGTGGCCACAGGTGAAGAGCCTAGTTTTTTTCTTTTTCTTTTGTGTTTTATTTTTTTTATGTTTTATGTTTTTTTCTTTTTAAAATAGAAAAATAAAAAAAATAAAGTATAGGAAGAAAATGGCTTTAACCATCCTGTGATGTGAGACCCTTTTTTGAGACTAACAAGGCCACTTCAAATCATTATTTAAAATAAGTTTCACTTTAGATCCTTATTTAATATAAGATTTATTTCGGGCCCTTATTTGAGATGATAAGGGCATTTCGAATCCTTATTTTAAATAAAATCTACTTCAACTCATTATTTGAGATAATAAAGATATTTCAAGCTCTTATTTGAAATTTTTTCTCAAAATAATGGCAAACCCAATGGGAATCGTAAATGCATCGATTCTCCCGTATATCTTAGCTGGTGAAATCCATCCAATCTCCTCAAGCAAAGTGAGCTTTATTTGAAACAGCCTCTTCTTCGGAGGGTCACCATATTCTGGAATCATATCATTCAATGCCTAAACTAAAATTCATTTTTGAGCAACTAAAAAATCCTAAACATTACCATGAAAGTGTCAAAAAAAAAGAAGAAGAAAAGTCATAAATTTATTACATTTGTGTCAATTTATTCCTAAATATTTTGTATTGGTGCCAATTCATTCCTAAACGTTTTGTATTTATGTCAATTCATTTCTAAAACTTTTGCATTTGTGTTAATTAAATCAATCTAGCCAATTTTGACTGGAAATCGCTAATATAGATGTCGTTTGTCCTACGTAGCACGGCTAACACTGACATGGACCTTTTTTATTCTTTTTTCTTTTCACTCACTTTTTTTTATTGGAGGCAGCCAAGGGTGCTAGCCAACTTCCGTAGGCCCTAGGCAAGGACCGCAATGTCCTTGCTGACTGCTAGGCAAGGACTAGTGGGCCTTTATTGTGGCCGGTGAGGGCCGCGACACTCGCGCCAGATATAGCCAGGCATGAGTGTCAAGGCCCTCAATTAAAAAAAAAGTGCAAGAAAGGAAAAAGAAAAAATAAAAATATTATTAAAAATAATCACATCAGCGCCAAATGTGCCACGTAAGACAATCAACTTCCATATTAGTGATTTTCAGTTAAAATTAATCAGATTGACTCAGTTGGCATAAACGTAAAAGGTTTAGGACTGAATTGGCATCAATACAAAATGTTTATGACTGAATTGGCACCAAAAAAGGTTTATGATCGAATTGACACAAATGCAATAGATTTAAGACTTTTTTAACACGTTTCCTAGGATTACCTCAAAAAGGCACTATTTCAAGGAAAAATATTAGGAGAGCTGGAACCAATGCACCCCGGCCAATCAAAAGAGGACACGTGTCTTCTCCTGTCCCTTGCCCCCTCTCTCTCCTCTATCTTTTGTGTCTGTCTCTCTCCTCTAGCTAGGAGAGAACACGTGGACCGGGGCACACAGACACGTGTTGGCCCCGGTCTACCCAATATTTTCTCATTATTTCAATCGGCCAAGAACTCTCCAAGAAGGAGTCACAAAATAGAAATAATAAATATTTTAAGTCGGCCAAAATGCCACTTTTCAATGAAAGTTAGGTAAACAAGACAGCAAAACCAGCTCGTTCGCAACAGCCACATGGTCAAAGAGAAAGGACGGAAAAAGTAAACTTGTCGAAGCTCCTTTTCGTAAAACTGAAAAATAAAATAACGAAAGGGAAACACGTATAAACGTGGAAGCTGATATGCAAACGACCAATAGACAGCATGACATCGGCAGGGAGAGTGGGAAGTGAAAGAAGGTTTGAAGCAAAAAAACTGAGGAAGGACACGGTATGAGGACTAGTGCAACTGTTGCTGGGGATACCATTTCTTAGACATGCTAAGGAAGAAGATATGGAAAATAAGAAGCATCTCAAACGGGAAAAAGCTACAAATTCAATTTCTGGAGCGAGTAGGTGGTAGTGCCACCAAACAAAGTACATTACGATACTGTTCCCAGCCTTCCACAACCTTTTTCACGAATGACCAAGAGGCTGCTGTACTTTGTGGACTTGGTATGAATGCAGCGTTTCAGAGCCCCACCCCCACCCCCCCCCCACACACACACACAAATGAAGCGTTGAAAGTCGTGAAATACATGAAAGGATGTCCAAAACTGCGAATACTTCTACCTCAAGGTTGTAACATGAAGATGACAGCTTACTATGACACAGATTATACCATTTGTCCCTCGTGCAGAAGGTCTCTTATTGGATTTCGTGTAAAACTAGGAGAACCGCTGTTTTCATGGAAATAAAACAGTTAACTGTTGCACTCAGTGCAACAGTTAACTGTTTTTATTTCCATGAAAACAGCGGTTCTCCTAGTTTTACACGAAATCCAATAAGAGACCTTCTGCACGAGGGACAAATGGTATAATCTGTGTCATAGTAAGCTGTCATCTTCATGTTACAACCTTGAGGTAGAAGTATTCGCAGTTTTGGACATCCTTTCATGTATTTCACGACTTTCAACGCTTCATTTGTGTGTGTGTGTGGGGGTGGGGGGGGTGGGGCTCTGAAACGCTGCATTCATACCAAGTCCACAAAGTACAGCAGCCTCTTGGTCATTCGTGAAAAAGGTTGTGGAAGGCTGGGAACAGTATCGTAATGTACTTTGTTTGGTGGCACTACCACCTACTCGCTCCAGAAATTGAATTTGTAGCTTTTTCCCGTTTGAGATGCTTCTTATTTTCCATATCTTCTTCCTTAGCATGTCTAAGAAATGGTATCCCCAGCAACAGTTGCACTAGTCCTCATACCGTGTCCTTCCTCCAGTTTTTTTGCTTCAAACCTTCTTTCACTTCCCACTCTCCCTGCCGATGTCATGCTGTCTATTGGTCGTTTGCATATCAGCTTCCACGTTTATACGTGTTTCCCTTTCGTTATTTTATTTTTCAGTTTTACGAAAAGGAGCTTCGACAAGTTTACTTTTTCCGTCCTTTCTCTTTGACCATGTGGCTGTTGCGAACGAGCTGGTTTTGCTGTCTTGTTTACCTAACTTTCATTGAAAAGTGGCATTTTGGCCGACTTAAAATATTTATTATTTCTATTTTGTGACTCCTTCTTGGAGAGTTCTTGGCCGATTGAAATAATGAGAAAATATTGGGTAGACCGGGGCCAACACGTGTCTGTGTGCCCCGGTCCACGTGTTCTCTCCTAGCTAGAGGAGAGAGACAGACACAAAAGATAGAGGAGAGAGAGGGGGCAAGGGACAGGAGAAGACACGTGTCCTCTTTTGATTGGCCGGGGTGCATTGGTTCCAGCTCTCCTAATATTTTTCCTTGAAATAGTGCCTTTTTGAGGTAATCCTAGGAAACGTGTTAAAAAAGTCTTAAATCTATTGCATTTGTGTCAATTCGATCATAAACCTTTTTTGGTGCCAATTCAGTCATAAACATTTTGTATTGATGCCAATTCAGTCCTAAACCTTTTACGTTTATGCCAACTGAGTCAATCTGATTAATTTTAACTGAAAATCACTAATATGGAAGTTGATTGTCTTACGTGGCACATTTGGCGCTGATGTGATTATTTTTAATAATATTTTTATTTTTTTCTTTTTCCTTTCTTGCACTTTTTTTTTAATTGAGGGCCTTGACACTCATGCCTGGCTATATCTGGCGCGAGTGTCGCGGCCCTCACCGGCCACAATAAAGGCCCACTAGTCCTTGCCTAGCAGTCAGCAAGGACATTGCGGTCCTTGCCTAGGCCTACGGAAGTTGGCTAGCACCCTTGGCTGCCTCCAATAAAAAAAAGTGAGTGAAAAGAAAAAAGAATAAAAAAGGTCCATGTCAGTGTTAGCCGTGCTACGTAGGACAAACGACATCTATATTAGCGATTTCCAGTCAAAATTGGCTAGATTGATTTAATTAACACAAATGCAAAAGTTTTAGAAATGAATTGACATAAATACAAAACGTTTAGGAATGAATTGGCACCAATACAAAATATTTAGGAATAAATTGACACAAATGTAATAATTTATGACTTTTCTTCTTCTTCTTTTTTTGACACTTTCATGGTAATGTTTAGGATTTTTTAGTTGCTCAAAATGAATTTTAGTTTAGGCATTGAATGATATGATTCCAGAATATGGTGACCCTCCGAAGAAGAGGCTGTTTCAAATAAAGCTCACTTTGCTTGAGGAGATTGGATGGATTTCACCAGCTAAGATATACGGGAGAATCGATGCATTTACGATTCCCATTGGGTTTGCCATTATTTTGAGAAAAAATTTCAAATAAGAGCTTGAAATATCTTTATTATCTCAAATAATGAGTTGAAGTAGATTTTATTTAAAATAAGGATTCGAAATGCCCTTATCATCTCAAATAAGGGCCCGAAATAAATCTTATATTAAATAAGGATCTAAAGTGAAACTTATTTTAAATAATGATTTGAAGTGGCCTTGTTAGTCTCAAAAAAGGGTCTCACATCACAGGATGGTTAAAGCCATTTTCTTCCTATACTTTATTTTTTTTTATTTTTCTATTTTAAAAAGAAAAAAACATAAAACATAAAAAAAATAAAACACAAAAGAAAAGAAAAACTAGGCTCTTCACCTGTGGCCACCGCCCATTATCGGTTCGCCACCCCACCGGCGATGGGGGTGACCACTGGTGGCCAGCCCTTTTGCCTCTATCATTCTTTCTTTTTTCAATTTTTCTTAATTTTTACCCTAATTTAACTAAAATTTGGGTTAAAATTATCTTTGGACGAAAATTTCATATGGCCGGCCGTGAGGTCAGGCCTTTACTTGAAATAGTCATGATCACTTCATGTCCTTATTTGAAGCAAGATTCACTTTACTTAAGGCTTTTATTTGAGAATATGAGGGCACTTTAGGCCCTTATTTGGAATTTTCTCTTATTTTGGAGATGCTTTAGTTTTATGTAGTCAGAGGTAAATCGTGTAATAAAAAAAAATGTGTAATCCACAAGGCGGGTGCTTATGACTTACGAAAGCAATTTCATATGCTATAGTTTTTTCTGTACTATTGTTTTTAGCAAGTTTGTATCATGAAAGATAGTTTGACACCTAAATTTTGGCTAATCATCTAGGATTAATTGCATTAAAAATTAGGGACTTACCTTAGTCCCTAGCAAAAATATTTAAATCACTTTGCATATAATGGGCAATTAGGTTAGTTTAAGTTTCTACATTCATGCATTGGATTGGTGGTGGATGGACTTAAAATGAATTATTTTGAGTTTAGTTGAACTAATTGCACCAAGCCCGTAATGATCGAAATTTGGCCAAGCCTGTAAGGTGGGAACGCCAATTTGAAATTAGTCTATTAAAGTCAAATCCGCAAAGCAATATTACAAAATCTTGAGAACTCGGTCAAACAAGGACACTATCTTGGGCACATATATTCTCGGCAAGAAGTCTAAATTAAAGGTGTAATTGAGAAAGTCATGGCCAGAACTCGGTCAAACAAAGACAGTATCTTGGGCACGTATATTCTGCGCAAGAAGTTTAAATTAAAGGTGTAATTGAGAAATTCATGGCCAAAGGATGGAAAGTCTCCGTGGCATGTTAGAGTTAATTAGCTTTTTGCATGGAAGGAAATCACCATGATCAAGGTCTTGATAGGAAAAGGAGAAGTCAGAAAGGGATGGACAGACGAGAATCCACGGCACATTGAGAGGAGCCATAATACACATGGGAGAGAAGGAACAGACATTCAGAGATTCCAAAGAAACAACGTGAGGAGAGGGGAGCACTAGGAAGGTCCATCACTGGGGAAGACGTCTTGATCCCAACAAGCTTTGGAGAGGAGTTTTTTTTCTCTTTTTCCCTAGAGGGGCACACGAAAAGCACCCAAGAATTCACAGAAGTGGGAGCAGGTGCAGAGGGAAGTAAAACATTGTTTTCTTCTTTACTGTTGGCGTGGCCTACCACCCCCGCAAAAGCCGCCACTTCAGTCTTGCCTCCTGTTGCACTCCAAACCAGCTTTGACCAATGGTGCTCCCGTGCCGACCCCTATCTGTCTTCATCCTCGTGGGTCTAGCCGAAACTCGCCGACCACGATCTGTCTTGATCCCCGTGGTTCTAGCCGAAACTTGCTTCCCTCGAAGAGCGTCACTAGCCGAGAGTTCCAGCCCTATGTAAGCATTCCCGAGCTGGTTCAATCAACAAGCTTGATCTGCAAGTTTGGCGCAAGTTCGAAAAGAAAAGAGCAATCTTGAGAATTTGGTAAAATTGCCTATCTCTAATTCAATATTCACTTGCTTATCTTGAAATCTTTTGCATATCTCGTATTTTACATGTTTTGCATAAATTGCATTTTTTTTTAAAAAAATACAGGTTTGATTAGGAATTTTTCCTAATCTGCAACTTGTCATATGGTCAAAAAGGTCTATCTATAAGATTATAGATAAAATATTTGATTGGATGAGGATTTAAATTCAATATATTGTAAAATTACATATTAAAAATTGGATTTAGATATTGCGAAATATTCAAATTGATTGCCATATCATATCTTTCCTCATTTGAACTTGTTAATTGATTGATTGTTATCTTTTAGAATATATTCTGCTGCCTGACGGGAATTTTCAAAAAATTCTAAAGGTATGGCATTCACTAATTGCCATGTTTAAATAAGATTGCATCTTCAATCGTAATCACGTAGATAATTGCATATTTAAATTTACCTTGTAAATGTTTTGGTTAGATTTCATTTTCTTTAAAATTACCTCTCTAAAATTGTAATTCATGTTAAGAACACTTAATCTTTAATAAGTTAGGGCTTAGGGCGATTTAAACCCTAAAATATTTGAGAAATAAATTACTTTAGCATAGTTTTTACTTAGGGCTGTAATTAAATCCGAAAATTAAAAAAAATCATTCATGTCATGCATTGCATATAGTTTTTTGGCGCATGCTCCCTGCATAAATAAAAATCCCAAAATAATTGTCTAGCGCATGCTCCTTGCAATCATTAACTTTTTATTGTTAATTAATCGATTGTGCACCCATCTAATTTAGTGATTTATCTTAAAATTTAATCAAAGTTGCTTGACAAATTTTTCATGAAATAAAATGGTGTTGAAAGGGATTAATTGGAAAATTAATGTAATGAACTCCTTGGACTCTTAATATTTGGTTCGTATAAGTAATTTAGTTTTTTTCGCTAATTTACTTAGGTTTGTAATT
>JAGVVM010001845.1:0-35945 GCA_019149425.1 Psidium friedrichsthalianum
CCAAACAAAAATTTATTGGAAGTAATATCTAATAACAGAGAAAAACATAATACCTTTAAAATACATGAAAAATCTACCATAAACAATAATTATGCGTAGATAGATTTACGTGGATATAAATTTGGGACCCCCAATTTTAATTGCAATTGAACGATAGAGGGCAATTTTATCTTTTTGGTGAAAATTGGGTGGAATTAGTCATATATGGGTGGAAATAGCACCACCAAAAAAAGAAACAAGAGGTATGAGCCGAAAACTGGCGCGGTTCTATGTATGGAGAGGCTGAACATGAAGCCATATAGCCTAATCGCCAAACCCATGAAAAACATTCAATCGGACTATTCTAAGATCTGAACCAAGGATCGAAAGTCTCATAATATGCACGTGATCGTATGTGCCAATGTCCACGGATCTACCTCGAGGAAGTAGCCTAATTAGAGAGCATGAAGTAGGTGCCTTAATTTTTCACCTCGAATTATTATTACACATGGAATTGTTGAATTTAAGCAAATCTCCTTTCCCATGACCTAGTGTTTCATAATAGATTTTTGTAACTTGATTAGTCCATGATGACCGTACTAAACCTAGGTTGATTCCTCGATGTATACCATACTTGATTGAGACTTTGATCTAAGCACTGTTTGAAAATAACGACGTGCGAGGGTAGCCGGACAAGATATTCTGTCTCAAAAAAAATCTTTCCTTGGCAATCATAATGCTGATGTGGCCCAACACCTCTCGAGAACATGTATCGCCAGGTTGGCAAAAATAAACGTGGGAAAAAGTCCGATTTGATGGGCTTCAACTAGCGACGAACGAACGATAGAGAAAGCGAAGGCGCTTTTTTGCTTTGCCTTTCGATGCATGTGGGTGGGGGCCCTCGGGTAGGGCCCGCTTTTGGGAACGCTCCCAGCCAATGGCAGCCATCACGGAGTCCGATTCGGATGGCCGACGATCGCACAAATAATTGATGGAGAAATCATTCTCCATTCGTCCACTGGATTTGCATGAAAAGTTGTATGATTACGTGGACATACGAAGGAATGGGCACTAGAAATAAGTTAACTTTCGTACGGCCTCATTGAAGTGCCGAAAATATTGTTGAAGTACTTTAGTGTCTCATTGAAGAAAAAATGATCACTTATGCATTTTCTACGGTAAATTCCTGCAACAGTAACATGTTAATGCCTAAGTGATAGTGGCCTTTTATTAAAAAAAAAAAAAAAACTATTGATCTCTCTGACTTGGCCTCTCTCCATCGCTAGGCAACCTTCACTGATCATCAAGCAAAGCACAGGCTCTCTCTCTCTCTCCCTCTCTCTCTCCCCATGCAACTTCAGTGATTATCAAGCAAAGCACAAGCTTCCTAGCACAGAGTTTGAGCACGTAAATTGAAGTAAAATGACTCGCTACTATGGGGCAATAACCGCGTTCTCGCTGGATGGCCACTTGTTCCAGGTGGAGTACACCCTCGAAGCCGTTCGCAAGGGCGGTCCACGGCTCCGACGTTGTTGTCCTCAGTGTGGAAAAAAAATCGGCGGCCAATAAGCTCCGAGAATCCAACTTTACATAATTTAATTATTTTTCGCCATCGTCTTGACTTTGTTGATACGAACTTGAGCGCTTCTGCTTATTCTTCTATCCATTGCCAGGTTCAGCTCTTGATTTCCCCCCAGTCGTCGGTTTAAATTAAGATTTCAAGGTGAGGTAAATTTAGGAACAAATCGCCAAGCATCATGTTGGGGTTTGAAGAAGAGGGGAAATCCGGGGCTTTCCATGTACAGTGACGTAGTTTAAGGGCTTCTTCATTGAATTTTTCCACATCAAATTTCCAGCTAGCCTTGTTTGTCAAAATATAAAATAAAATAAAATAAAATACAACCAAGTCGGATATCCGACATCTCAAATCAAGATTGGTATTTAAGTGATTTTTTTTCCCTTCCAAAAGAGTGAAATTTATGTGAGCTAGCGAAAAGTTTTAGTATTAAAATAAGCATTGTACGAAAGTTATAGCACTTTCAATGTCTTTTCCCGTGGAGTTCTAATTATCGATTATGCCAAATTTCTTTTTCTTCTTGTCCAATCTAAATAATCTTCATACGACAAGTTCCATTGGCTTTTTCCATCCGCTATGATTGATTCTGCATTTTCTAGCTACGCAACACAAGAAATTATTATTGGGATTGAAAGCAAATCCCAAATGATTACGACGCCTACCGTACTTCGAGCTTTTCATGTCTATTATGAAAGAACATAATAACAGTTTCTCAAGCTATAACCAAACTTAGTTTATAGATGAGAGGGGTGAATTTTCACTCGATTGACACGTTTATGAGCATCCTAGTTTGAGCTTTCAAATGACTCGATTCACTTTTAATAACAATCCGATTAGGTGTTAGTTTTATATTCAATATTTAGAAGGATGGACTTTGTTGTTGGTTTATCTACTTGTTAAGACATTCTCTCGTGTTTAGGAATTGTCATTAATGTTACCATCCGTATCTGCAACGTCATGAAGAAATGATAAAGATGAAAGGCGTTCCCTGTGCCCTTTTGGGCCTTACGTGAGCCCTCTTTTTCTTTCTTCTGCTTTCCCTCTTTTTGGCTAAAGAGTAGAGTGGGGAGCAAGAGGAGAGCAGGAGGGGATCCAACCAAATAAAATTATATAAGGCCATAATTATTGAAGGAATTTGCAGTTTTCTTACTATTATATTTGAACAACAAAGATAAAGGCTGAAAAAAAAAGGTGGTAAGGTGATAAATAGGAATATTGAAGTTAATAGTGTCTGATGTAACAAAACAATTTAAATCATGAGATTACTCCTACTTGAACTATAATATTTTGACGGCATAAGGACATCAGAAATGTGAAAAGTTCTATATGGAGTTCACTTTAGTATCAAAAGTCTTCGCCGACTCACTTAAGTGCTAAATCGAAGAAAAATCGATCATTTAGCTCTGTTTGTTTCGTGAAATACAATTTTTAAGAAAATGTTTTCTAGATCTCCGGCGTTTGAATCATGGAAAATAAATAAATTAAGGAAAATATTTTCCTCAATGGAAAAAAAAAACCAAAAGTGGGGAGAGAGAAAGTCGTTTTTCCTCATCTTTTCTCCCTCACTTCTTAAACTTCCTTTTCTTTTTTATTTAAAATAATTCCAATTTTTTATTTTTAATATATATTTTTTATTTTTTTACCTTTTCTTTTAATTATTATTATTATTTTCTTTTTTTCTTCTTCCTTGGCTAGGAGCTGGCCGTCGCCGGGCGAGCCTTAAGCTTACCGGCGGCCACCACCAACCAGTCATGGTGGGGAAAGGAGGAAAAAGAAAAGGAAAGAAAAGAAAAGAAAGGAAAAAGAAAAATAAGAGAGAAAACAGAAAATTTAAAAATAATTAAAATTTCGATTTTTTAAAATATGAATAGAAAAATAAAATAAATAAAATAAAATAAAAAAGAAAAGAGAAAATAATAAATTATTAAAAGGAGTGCATAGAGCAAAGTCAAATCCAGCGGAAAATATTATCCAGCTCATTTTCAGGTCTCAACTGAATACTAAAAAATATTATCATTTTCCTAAAAAATAAATTATCCAGCTCATTTTCAAGTTTTGGCTGAATACCAGAAAATATTATCATTTTCCTATTCATTGAGAACATTTTTCAGAAACACATCATTTTTCGCGAAACGAACGGAATCTCTGGCAACAAATTTCGACCAAAAGTTCGTAGTAGAATTTCAAATTAATTTTTTGCTTCAACTTGGCTTTTTAAAAAGAAACTGAAGTTCAATGTGGAAATTTTTTTGTCCACCCTGGCAAAATAAAATAAAGGACGCAGTTTTCTTTAGGGACGACTCTCTCTGTGTGTGGAGCTGATGGAACGAAGCTTTGTTTTCACATGGAGAAAAAAAGCTCTGTCTCAGCCTGAGATTTGCCTTCGTGATGCTTTGATTCACGTTTGCCGCAGCTTAGGACAATGAAATCTGAAACATGTGCAGAGAAGGTACCGGTTTCGAGCTCGGAGGAGGAAGAGGAGGCTTTGCAATATATCAACCTGTGGCTGTACCGTGATTGAAGCTTTTCAAGCTTTTCATGGACAGAAAACTGATGGAAAGAGCATTCGCCATGCTTTCTCAAGCGCAATGACAGTGAAGGTGAACGAAAGCAGTCAAGAGTAGTGACGATTAGCGACGGGCAATGACGCAAAAGACCGAAGTCTGAGTCCAAAAGATTAGGGCGCAAGAATTTGAGCCGATGCTTGGTTGAAACGAATTCGAGCCGATTGTCATGTTCCTCCTTCCATCGCGAGTTTCAGCTGTTAACTTTGGGGTTGTCTATAGCAAGAGCTAGGATGCTAGTATTTGCCTCAAAAAATTGAATTAGGGTTTCGAATTTGGGAAAATGCTTGATTGCAACTTCACATTTTCAACAATTCAAATTGAAGTTGGCACTTAATTGATCCTTTTTCGTAAGTGGCACTAAAATGATCTGATGAAAAAATTTGGTACAAAAATAAGTGCCGCACGAAACTTTGACACTTCCAATATTTTTGCCCCGTGTTTTTAACAGATATCTGGATGAACATTTTCGAGACCTTCAGGATCTGAAGTCTTTTCAATGGCATGGACGAGGAGAAATTTCCCCATATTCTGCGAGCTACATTCAAATGTAAACAGATTTATTAGATTTGAAAACTTAGGAATGAAAGGCTGCACGATTGATTCTATTGCCTCTACGCTGAATGGATAGGTACTGGCCTTTTGTTACTAAATTCTGTTTCTCAAATGATTCCTGATGTATTGGGAAAATTATCCAAAAAATTCTAAACCTACTAGACTTTTGCCAATTCAATCTTAGACCTTATAATCTTATAAGTTGAGTCCTAAACTTTTTTAAATTTTGTCAATTTTGTCTATCCATTGTTGTCCAAAAATCGCCGACGCGAACATCGATTGTCCTACATGGCATTACCGTCTGGACATTTAAAAAAAAAAGATATATGTGTATATATTTTCATATTTCTTTTCTTTTTTTTCCACTGATATGGATATCAGCCGTCCAACATGTCACGCCAGCGCGCTGACATGGACATTTTTTTTTACAATATATTACATTTTTTTTATAATTTTTAATTATATTTTTCTTTTCTTTATTTTCTAGAAGTGGCCGACAAGGGAACATCAGTAATTTTTGGCTAAAATTGAACGAATCGACTCAATTAGCAAAACTTGAAAAGTTTTAGGGCTTAATTGACAAAATTAAAATGTTTATAACTGAATTGGTAAAAATACAATAGGTCTAGAACTTTTCAAACAATTTTCCCACGTGTATTTAAACAAAATGATTGATATAATTATCTAATTCAAGGTTGTCACGTGGTTTAGCAAAAAGAATCTAGTTAAATTTTTTGTGCACTTAGCAATTCGATTGAAAACGGGTTTCGATGTATTAACGACGATGTTGGATTTGGGATGCCTGATGAAGTTAAGCCCCGCGAATGCGTGGCAGTAGCTGGGTCCGATTTACCTCGGATCTTATAGTGGTATAGCTAGCATTGTATAAGGATAAGGATTAAGAGTTTGTCCAAAAAAAAAAAAAACCTAAACCTATTGATGTCCAGCGTTCACGTCAGTGCCGATCCATCCAAGTAGGACTTGCCGACTGGGTATTCTCGTAAGCATTTCCCGAGATAAATGGATCGGATGGACTCGATTGATAAATTATCAAAAGATTTATGATTGAATTGGCAAAATCGAAAGGTTGGGATTGAATTCGCAAAAGTGCAATAGATCTAGGACTTTTTTGGATAATTTTTCCGGAATAAAA
This sequence comes from Psidium friedrichsthalianum, assembly GCA_019149425.1. Classification (NCBI taxonomy): domain Eukaryota; kingdom Viridiplantae; phylum Streptophyta; class Magnoliopsida; order Myrtales; family Myrtaceae; genus Psidium; species Psidium friedrichsthalianum. Next base: position 5,828 of record JAGVVM010001845.1, read on the forward strand.
ATTTAATGCTCACTGAGGGATGGATGGCCAGGGCCACCAAAACAAGAACTACATGTTTGCTCTACCATGTTCGAAAATAGTTCTTCGCTTTTCACATTCCTGACCCCATGTGTCCTCCCCCATGTTCCGATGCACGTGGATCAACCCCACCTTATCTCTGGCTTCTGGCCGTGCATCCGCTCTCCTTCATCACCATTCAATCATTCTTCAGGGCCCGAAGAGCCCAGCCAAAGAGTCCCTCACATTGTCCCAAACTCCCAGCTTTCATGCTACGCCTACAGCTATAAGAAGGGCTTTTAGGCCGAAGACATGTGTGCATTTTCTGTTGTTCAATTCAGCAATTAAATAATCTCTCCCTCCATGGGAATCACCCACGTCGAAAAACATTCCTCTTCTTCTACTTCTGCCGTCCCAAGGCTCGCCCTTGCAATTTCAACCACCGCCATCTTCATTCTATTCTCAATTGGCCAACCATGCGTGGCCTCGTCGAGGCTTGACCACTCGTCATCCGACACCGAGTTCATCAAGACCTCGTGTGGGCACACCATCTATCCGGATGTCTGCTACGGACGCTCTCCTCCTACGCAAGCACCATCCAAACGAGCCCTAAGGAGATGGCCAATGCGGCTCTGTCGGTGACCCTGAGAGCGCGCGATCTGCCTCTAAGATGGTGGCCAAGTTGTCAAAGGCCGGCGGCCTGAGCAAGAGCGAGGCGGGGGCGGTGATTGACTGCATCGAGACCATGAGCGACTCGTTCGACGAGATCCGCCAGTCGTTGGCCGCGATGAAGGGTCTTGATGGCCCTGAATTCGAGACCAACATGAGCAACATACAGACTTGGGTGAGTGCTGCTTTTGACCGACGAGGACACTTGCGTGGATGGATTTCAAGAGGGTGGGATTAGTAACAATAAGGAAGTTAAAGGGCCAATTAAAAACAGCATTGTGAGGGTGGCTCAGTTAACTAGCAATGCTTTGGCTCTTATAAATAGACTTCAGTAGTCAAATTGCCACTCTCTCTAGCCGTAAGTTGACTTCAGTCTCCATGTTCTCTAGTGTGTCATCACATATCGTCCGTGTAGAGATCGGTCATATTGTATTTGTTGGCCCAAAAAAATTGGGCTAATGAAGATAGATATTTAGTTTGTAAACATTTGAACTTTATGCAGGAGTAATACATGTTTACTAAACACTCTTTAAATATCAAATTCTTACTAGATACTCTTGATGGGTACATGCATGCTCTAATAGTATACCAAGATGAGTGGAAAATTGCAAAAAAAAAAAAGTTTTAAACCTGTTGCGTTTGTTGCGTTTGTGCTAATTCAATCTTAAATCTTCTTTTTTGCCAATTGAGTCCTAAACCTTTGCATTTGTGTCAATTATGTCCTCTTGGCTGGCCGGCGCCAACGTAGACAAATCTTTAATTATACTTTAATATTTTTTATTTTTATTTTTATTCTTTTTTTCCTTTTTTATTCTTTTCCTCTCTCTCTCTCTCTCTCTCTCATATTTTCTTTCCATTGGCCGATGAGGGTCACAGCCCTCGCCCAGGCTATGTGAGGATAGCCTTGCCATGGCCTCGAAGGCTACAGGCAAAGGAAGCCTCGCCCGCAACCACGCATCATGATGGTCTGGGTTCGTGAGGCGCGGCTACGAGTGAAGGCAACCATGGCCTCGCCAACAGCGGGCATAGGTGGCCATGGCCTCGCCCAGAGCCAGGTGAGGGCGACCCTCTCTGACGGCCAACAAGCTCTGGTGATGTCGTCCATAGTGGGTTACAAAACAAAAAAAGAAGGAACGAAAAGAAAAAGCAAAAAAAAAAAAAGCTTACGATTAACTTGTCATAATTGCAATAGGTTTATCATTTTTGATAATTTCTCCCAAAATAAGCCGTGTTCAATACCTTTTGAACTGAAGGTACTACTCGATGCTAGGAAACCAATTGATTTTGCATCTGAAATTGACAAACACCATTGCCAGCAATTTTGATAGAGCGAGCCGGCCGCTTCCCAAGTCTATGCCGATAATGAATTTTTTTTTTTTTGAATGCCCATGAAAACGCAAGGTGAAAAATTCCGAGAACGAGAATGCCCTTAACAGCTGGTTATGTTGTGGATTTCACAAGTTATTTAGGTAGGCAAACCCTGGTAGTCAATTATGGTGACTATAACGGGCGAGGATGTCTTCGACAGAGCCAATCCTTTGTCCAAATCAGTGCAATTACGAAGGCGACTATTCCTTAAATTTACTCGTCGCACGGGAGTCTAGTTGTGAATAAATCCAACAAATTCGCTGTAATCGTTTTCATAGCAAAAATACAAACACATTAAGGTCAAGGTCACGACAACTCTAGGTTTCGAAACCGTCGTTATATCACACACGAACAAAGCTCAATAATCACGTAAGTAAATAACTTGCGGGAAACGTGAAGAACCTGGACGCATGAGCAAACGCTAGCAGAATCGCACTTTGTACATTGAAACGAGATCTCTGCAAACTATAACTCGAGTGACAAACGGGCAATGATATGCAGATGTAAGCCGTGCAAACCCTTAGAACGGGACACCAAGACCACCGTAACTAGAATCACGAAACACTATAATGGAATAAAGGAATTAACGCGCTTGATTTGGAATTCATCATTATTGATGCCGAATACAGGCATTCAAGCACAATCCCTTTTCCTCTATAATCTTCTAAATCATTGGCTTCAATGAGATTGGCCTTCACACTCTATGATGACTCCTTTTATGATTCAAGAGCTTATTTGTGCATTAGGGTTAGAAGAGGGACTTGAGATTTATTTATAGAATTTTTTGCTAGACTCTCTCATACGAACCGGGCTTAACTCGACCCACGCTCACTATCCTCATATTAGACTAATTAAAAAACTTTGTATCTTTTCTTTATTAGATCAATATCATAAAATGATAATTAGATCTAGTAATTAATTAATGTAGCCCAGACCGAAAAACTCTAACAATAGACACATGAGTCAACACCTATTTATCAAAGCTCACGGTTTTGTGACAGGACAATTACCAAAAATATTAATAAGCCTATTGTATGGATGCCACTTAAATCATAAAATTTTTATTTGATCAATTTAGTTTTAAATATTTTAACGATTTGCCAATATAGTCCAAAATCTTTTTACGATTTGTCAATTTAGTCCAAACCTTTTGGCGATTTGCCACTTAGTCCTTATGGCCAATTTTGACCAAAAATAGTTGACCTGGAGGTCTGGCCTGCATCCACCGTCCTACATGTTACGACTGACGTTGAAATGACTAATTTTTAATTTCTTTTTAATATTTTTGAATTTTCATAAAAAAAAATTGAATTTTTTTTTTTTTTAAATTTTCTTTTCTTCCTATTTTCCTTTCTAAGGCCCAGCGACCGGCTAGAGATGAGGGATTGTAAGGGCAAGCCTCGCCCCCTCGCCGTTCACTGCTGAGCCTCGACAATAATCCAAAGGAAGGAGGCAAAAAGAAAAGAAAAGAAAAGAAAAAACGAAAAATTCAAATGATTTATAAAAAAATTCAATAACATAAATAATGTAAATAATTATCCATGTCAGCACTAGTCGGATCATGTAAGACAACCGGCTTTGACTAGACCATTACATTAGTTATTTCGAATCAAAGTTGGTCAAAGGACTAAATTGACAATGTATCAAAAGATTTAGGACTAAACGGACACAATTGAGAAGTTTAGTATTGAGTTGGCTGCTGTATAATAGGTCCAGGACTTTTTGAAACATTTTTCCCACAAATGTGTTATTCAAATCACACATTCTAGAACAAGGTGGTAAGGAACACGGCAATTCAGATGTCATTGTTTTTATTACATATTATTACTTCCCACTCTTTTAAACTTAATTCTCAATACTTTGCTCCTGTTAATCGAATAAGAGTAACTTGGGATGCATTTTTAAGTAACGTGACATGATCTTAAGTGGTCAATTTACCTTGTTAAATTGAGAGCTGCCTATTGCACTGAGAGAATGTTAATCTTCGTTTTCGCATAATTTTTAATATGTCCTAGGTTTGGGAAATTATTTTATCGGTCCTAAATTTACTGTACGGATGTCAATTCAATGCTAAACATTCTAATTTTATCAATTTAGTTATAAACCTTTGTGCGAAATTCTAATGTAGTACTTTCAGTCAATTCTTATCAAAATGACGGTGTGCTATGTAGAATGGTCGACAATGACTGGACCGCCACATTAGCGATTTCCTTTTGAAAATTGATTGGAATGATTATATTAGATTTTTACGCAAAGATTTAGAATTGAATTGACATAATAAAAAAAATTAGAGCTGAATTGGTATGGGTTCAATAAGTTTTGGGAATGATTGGATAATTTTCCGTACTAACTTTGATCACAACTGAGGTCCCCCGAAACACTTAAAAGTTATGTAGAACCGACATAACATACGACACGACACGCCAATACGTGATTTTTCAACAAATATAAAATTTCGACACTTATATATTAAATATAATGTGTCGAAATTTTATAATTGTTGAAAAATCACGTATTGGCGTGTCGTGTCGTATGTTATGTCGGTTCTACATAACTTTTAAGTGTTTCGGGGGACCTCAGTTGTGATCAAAGTTAGTACGGAAAATTATCCAATCATTCCCAAAACTTATTGAACCCATACCAATTCAGCTCTAATTTTTTTTTATTATGTCAATTCAATTCTAAATCTTTGCGTAAAAATCTAATATAATCATTCCAATCAATTTTCAAAAAAAATCGCTAATGTGGCGGTCCAGTCATTGTCGACCATTCTACATAGCACACCGTCATTTTGATAAGAATTGACTGAAAGTACTACATTAGAATTTCGCACAAAGGTTTATAACTAAATTGATAAAATTAGAATGTTTAGCATTGAATTGACATCCGTACAGTAAATTTAGGACCGATAAAATAATTTCCCAAACCTAGGACATATTAAAAATTATGCGAAAACGAAGATTAACATTCTCTCAGTGCAATAGGCAGCTCTCAATTTAACAAGGTAAATTGACCACTTAAGATCATGTCACGTTACTTAAAAATGCATCCCAAGTTACTCTTATTCGATTAACAGGAGCAAAGTATTGAGAATTAAGTTTAAAAGAGTGGGAAGTAATAATATGTAATAAAACAATGACATCTGAATTGCCGTGTTCCTTACCACCTTGTTCTAGAATGTGTGATTTGAATAACACATTTGTGGAAAAAATGTTTCAAAAAGTCCTGGACCTATTATACAGCAGCCAACTCAATACTAAACTTCTCAATTGTGTCCGTTTAGTCCTAAATCTTTTGATACATTGTCAATTTAGTCCTTTGACCAACTTTGATTCGAAATAACTAATGTAATGGTCTAGTCAAAGCCGGTTGTCTTACATGATCCGACTAGTGCTGACATGGATAATTATTTACATTATTTATGTTATTGAATTTTTTTTATAAAATCATTTGAATTTTTCGTTTTTTCTTTTCTTTTCTTTCTTTTTGCCTCCTTCCTTTGGATTATTGTCGAGGCTCAGCAGTGAACGGCGAGGGGGCGAGGCTTGCCCTTACAATCCCTCATCTCTAGCCGGTCGCTGGGCCTTAGAAAGGAAAATAGGAAGAAAAGAAAATTTAAAAAAGAAAAAAATTCAATTTTTTTTTATGAAAATTCAAAAATATTAAAAAGAAATTAAAAATTAGTCATTTCAACGTCAGTCGTAACATGTAGGACGGTGGATGCAGGCCAGACCTCCAGGTCAACTATTTTTGGTCAAAATTGGCCATAAGGACTAAGTTGGCAAATCGCCAAAAGGTTTGGGACTAAATGACAAATCGTAAAAAGATTTTGGACTATATTGGCAAATCGTTAAAATATTTAAAACTAAATTGATCAAATAAAAATTTTATGATTTAAGTGGCATCCATACAATAGGCTTATTAATATTTTTGGTAATTGTCCTGTCACAAAACCGTGAGCTTTGATAAATAGGTGTTGACTCATGTGTCTATTGTTAGAGTTTTTCGGTCTGGGCTACATTAATTAATTACTAGATCTAATTATCATTTTATGATATTGATCTAATAAAGAAAAGATACAAAGTTTTTTAATTAGTCTAATATGAGGATAGTGAGCGTGGGTCGAGTTAAGCCCGGTTCGTATGAGAGAGTCTAGCAAAAAATTCTATAAATAAATCTCAAGTCCCTCTTCTAACCCTAATGCACAAATAAGCTCTTGAATCATAAAAGGAGTCATCATAGAGTGTGAAGGCCAATCTCATTGAAGCCAATGATTTAGAAGATTATAGAGAAAAGGATTGTGCTTGAATGCCTGTATTCGGCATCAATAATGATGAATTCCAAATCAAGCGCGTTAATTCCTTTATTCCATTATAGTGTTTCGTGATTCTAGTTACGGTGGTCTTGGTGTCCCGTTCTAAGGGTTTGCACGGCTTACATCTGCATATCATTGCCCGTTTGTCACTCGAGTTATAGTTTGCAGAGATCTCGTTTCAATGTACAAAGTGCGATTCTGCTAGCGTTTGCTCATGCGTCCAGGTTCTTCACGTTTCCGCAAGTTATTTACTTACGTGATTATTGAGCTTTGTTCGTGTGTGATATAACGACGGTTTCGAAACCTAGAGTTGTCGTGACCTTGACCTTAATGTGTTTGTATTTTTGCTATGAAAACGATTACAGCGAATTTGTTGGATTTATTCACAACTAGACTCCCGTGCGACGAGTAAATTTAAGGAATAGTCGCCTTCGTAATTGCACTGATTTGGACAAAGGATTGGCTCTGTCGAAGACATCCTCGCCCGTTATAGTCACCATAATTGACTACCAGGGTTTGCCTACCTAAATAACTTGTGAAATCCACAACATAACCAGCTGTTAAGGGCATTCTCGTTCTCGGAATTTTTCACCTTGCGTTTTCATGGGCATTCAAAAAAAAAAAAATTCATTATCGGCATAGACTTGGGAAGCGGCCGGCTCGCTCTATCAAAATTGCTGGCAATGGTGTTGTCAATTTTCAGATGCAAAATCAATTGGTTTCCTAGCATCGAGTAGTACCTTCAGTTCAAAAGGTATTGAACACGGCTTATTTTGGGAGAAAATTATCAAAAAATGATAAACCTATTGCAATTATGACAAGTTAATCGTAAGCTTTTTTTTTTTTTGCTTTTTCTTTTCGTTCCTTCTTTTTTTGTTTTGTAACCCACTATGGACGACATCACCAGAGCTTGTTGGCCGTCAGAGAGGGTCGCCCTCACCTGGCTCTGGGCGAGGCCATGGCCACCTATGCCCGCTGTTGGCGAGGCCATGGTTGCCTTCACTCGTAGCCGCGCCTCACGAACCCAGACCATCATGATGCGTGGTTGCGGGCGAGGCTTCCTTTGCCTGTAGCCTTCGAGGCCATGGCAAGGCTATCCTCACATAGCCTGGGCGAGGGCTGTGACCCTCATCGGCCAATGGAAAGAAAATATGAGAGAGAGAGAGAGAGAGAGAGGAAAGAATAAAAAAGGAAAAAAAGAATAAAAATAAAATAAAAAAATATTAAAGTATAATTAAGATTTGTCTACGTTGGCGCCGGCCAGCCAAGAGGACATAATTGACACAAATGCAAAGGTTTAGGACTCAATTGGCAAAAAAGAAGATTTAAGATTGAATTAGCACAAACGCAACAACGCAACAGGTTTAAAACTTTTTTTTTTTTGCAATTTTCCACTCATCTTGGTATACTATTAGAGCATGCATGTACCCATCAAGAGTATCTAGTAAGAATTTGATATTTAAAGAGTGTTTAGTAAACATGTATTACTCCTGCATAAAGTTCAAATGTTTACAAACTAAATATCTATCTTCATTAGCCCAATTTTTTTGGGCCAACAAATACAATATGACCGATCTCTACACGGACGATATGTGATGACACACTAGAGAACATGGAGACTGAAGTCAACTTACGGCTAGAGAGAGTGGCAATTTGACTACTGAAGTCTATTTATAAGAGCCAAAGCATTGCTAGTTAACTGAGCCACCCTCACAATGCTGTTTTTAATTGCCCTTTAACTTCCTTATTGTTACTAATCCCACCCTCTTGAAATCCATCCACGCAAGTGTCCTCGTCGGTCAAAGCAGCACTCACCCAAGTCTGTATGTTGCTCATGTTGGTCTCGAATTCAGGGCCATCAAGACCCTTCATCGCGGCCAACGACTGGCGGATCTCGTCGAACGAGTCGCTCATGGTCTCGATGCAGTCAATCACCGCCCCGCCTCGCTCTTGCTCAGGCCGCCGGCCTTTGACAACTTGGCCACCATCTTAGAGGCAGATCGCGCGCTCTTCAGGGTCACCGACAGAGCCGCATTGGCCATCTCCTTAGGGCTCGTTTGGATGGTGCTTGCGTAGGAGGAGAGCGTCCGGTAGCAGACATCCGGATAGATGGTGTGCCCACACGAGGTCTTGATGAACTCGGTGTCGATGACGAGTGGTCAAGCCTCGACGAGGCCACGCATGGTTGGCCAATTGAGAATAGAATGAAGATGGCGGTGGTTGAAATTGCAAGGCGAGCCTTGGGACGGCAGAAGTAGAAGAAGAGGAATGGTTTTTCGACGTGGGTGATCCCATGGAGGGAGAGATTATTTAATTGCTGAATTGAACAACAGAAAATGCACACATGTCTTCGGCCTAAAAGCCCTTCTTATAGCTGTAGGCGTAGCATGAAAGCTGGGAGTTTGGGACAATGTGAGGGACTCTTTGGCTGGGCTCTTCGGGCCCTGAAGAATGATTGAATGGTGATGAAGGAGAGCGGATGCACGGCCAGAAGCCAGAGATAAGGTGGGGTTGATCCACGTGCATCGGAACATGGGGGAGGACACATGGGGTCAGGAATGTGAAAAGCGAAGAACTATTTTCGAACATGGTAGAGCAAACATGTAGTTCTTGTTTTGGTGGCCCTGGCCATCCATCCCTCAGTGAGCATTAAATTTTTATTCCGGAAAAATTATCCAAAAAAGTCCTAGATCTATTGCACTTTTGCGAATTCAATCCCAACCTTTCGATTTTGCCAATTCAATCATAAATCTTTTGATAATTTATCAATCGAGTCCATCCGATCCATTTATCTCGGGAAATGCTTACGAGAATACCCAGTCGGCAAGTCCTACTTGGATGGATCGGCACTGACGTGAACGCTGGACATCAATAGGTTTAGGTTTTTTTTTTTTTGGACAAACTCTTAATCCTTATCCTTATACAATGCTAGCTATACCACTATAAGATCCGAGGTAAATCGGACCCAGCTACTGCCACGCATTCGCGGGGCTTAACTTCATCAGGCATCCCAAATCCAACATCGTCGTTAATACATCGAAACCCGTTTTCAATCGAATTGCTAAGTGCACAAAAAATTTAACTAGATTCTTTTTGCTAAACCACGTGACAACCTTGAATTAGATAATTATATCAATCATTTTGTTTAAATACACGTGGGAAAATTGTTTGAAAAGTTCTAGACCTATTGTATTTTTACCAATTCAGTTATAAACATTTTAATTTTGTCAATTAAGCCCTAAAACTTTTCAAGTTTTGCTAATTGAGTCGATTCGTTCAATTTTAGCCAAAAATTACTGATGTTCCCTTGTCGGCCACTTCTAGAAAATAAAGAAAAGAAAAATATAATTAAAAATTATAAAAAAAATGTAATATATTGTAAAAAAAATGTCCATGTCAGCGCGCTGGCGTGACATGTTGGACGGCTGATATCCATATCAGTGGAAAAAAAAGAAAAGAAATATGAAAATATATACACATATATCTTTTTTTTTTAAATGTCCAGACGGTAATGCCATGTAGGACAATCGATGTTCGCGTCGGCGATTTTTGGACAACAATGGATAGACAAAATTGACAAAATTTAAAAAAGTTTAGGACTCAACTTATAAGATTATAAGGTCTAAGATTGAATTGGCAAAAGTCTAGTAGGTTTAGAATTTTTTGGATAATTTTCCCAATACATCAGGAATCATTTGAGAAACAGAATTTAGTAACAAAAGGCCAGTACCTATCCATTCAGCGTAGAGGCAATAGAATCAATCGTGCAGCCTTTCATTCCTAAGTTTTCAAATCTAATAAATCTGTTTACATTTGAATGTAGCTCGCAGAATATGGGAAATTTCTCCTCGTCCATGCCATTGAAAAGACTTCAGATCCTGAAGGTCTCGAAAATGTTCATCCAGATATCTGTTAAAAACACGGGGCAAAAATATTGGAAGTGTCAAAGTTTCGTGCGGCACTTATTTTTGTACCAAATTTTTTCATCAGATCATTTTAGTGCCACTTACGAAAAAGGATCAATTAAGTGCCAACTTCAATTTGAATTGTTGAAAATGTGAAGTTGCAATCAAGCATTTTCCCAAATTCGAAACCCTAATTCAATTTTTTGAGGCAAATACTAGCATCCTAGCTCTTGCTATAGACAACCCCAAAGTTAACAGCTGAAACTCGCGATGGAAGGAGGAACATGACAATCGGCTCGAATTCGTTTCAACCAAGCATCGGCTCAAATTCTTGCGCCCTAATCTTTTGGACTCAGACTTCGGTCTTTTGCGTCATTGCCCGTCGCTAATCGTCACTACTCTTGACTGCTTTCGTTCACCTTCACTGTCATTGCGCTTGAGAAAGCATGGCGAATGCTCTTTCCATCAGTTTTCTGTCCATGAAAAGCTTGAAAAGCTTCAATCACGGTACAGCCACAGGTTGATATATTGCAAAGCCTCCTCTTCCTCCTCCGAGCTCGAAACCGGTACCTTCTCTGCACATGTTTCAGATTTCATTGTCCTAAGCTGCGGCAAACGTGAATCAAAGCATCACGAAGGCAAATCTCAGGCTGAGACAGAGCTTTTTTTCTCCATGTGAAAACAAAGCTTCGTTCCATCAGCTCCACACACAGAGAGAGTCGTCCCTAAAGAAAACTGCGTCCTTTATTTTATTTTGCCAGGGTGGACAAAAAAATTTCCACATTGAACTTCAGTTTCTTTTTAAAAGCCAAGTTGAAGCAAAAAATTAATTTGAAATTCTACTACGAACTTTTGGTCGAAATTTGTTGCCAGAGATTCCGTTCGTTTCGCGAAAAATGATGTGTTTCTGAAAAATGTTCTCAATGAATAGGAAAATGATAATATTTTCTGGTATTCAGCCAAAACTTGAAAATGAGCTGGATAATTTATTTTTTAGGAAAATGATAATATTTTTTAGTATTCAGTTGAGACCTGAAAATGAGCTGGATAATATTTTCCGCTGGATTTGACTTTGCTCTATGCACTCCTTTTAATAATTTATTATTTTCTCTTTTCTTTTTTATTTTATTTTATTTATTTTATTTTTCTATTCATATTTTAAAAAATCGAAATTTTAATTATTTTTAAATTTTCTGTTTTCTCTCTTATTTTTCTTTTTCCTTTCTTTTCTTTTCTTTCCTTTTCTTTTTCCTCCTTTCCCCACCATGACTGGTTGGTGGTGGCCGCCGGTAAGCTTAAGGCTCGCCCGGCGACGGCCAGCTCCTAGCCAAGGAAGAAGAAAAAAAGAAAATAATAATAATAATTAAAAGAAAAGGTAAAAAAATAAAAAATATATATTAAAAATAAAAAATTGGAATTATTTTAAATAAAAAAGAAAAGGAAGTTTAAGAAGTGAGGGAGAAAAGATGAGGAAAAACGACTTTCTCTCTCCCCACTTTTGGTTTTTTTTTTCCATTGAGGAAAATATTTTCCTTAATTTATTTATTTTCCATGATTCAAACGCCGGAGATCTAGAAAACATTTTCTTAAAAATTGTATTTCACGAAACAAACAGAGCTAAATGATCGATTTTTCTTCGATTTAGCACTTAAGTGAGTCGGCGAAGACTTTTGATACTAAAGTGAACTCCATATAGAACTTTTCACATTTCTGATGTCCTTATGCCGTCAAAATATTATAGTTCAAGTAGGAGTAATCTCATGATTTAAATTGTTTTGTTACATCAGACACTATTAACTTCAATATTCCTATTTATCACCTTACCACCTTTTTTTTTCAGCCTTTATCTTTGTTGTTCAAATATAATAGTAAGAAAACTGCAAATTCCTTCAATAATTATGGCCTTATATAATTTTATTTGGTTGGATCCCCTCCTGCTCTCCTCTTGCTCCCCACTCTACTCTTTAGCCAAAAAGAGGGAAAGCAGAAGAAAGAAAAAGAGGGCTCACGTAAGGCCCAAAAGGGCACAGGGAACGCCTTTCATCTTTATCATTTCTTCATGACGTTGCAGATACGGATGGTAACATTAATGACAATTCCTAAACACGAGAGAATGTCTTAACAAGTAGATAAACCAACAACAAAGTCCATCCTTCTAAATATTGAATATAAAACTAACACCTAATCGGATTGTTATTAAAAGTGAATCGAGTCATTTGAAAGCTCAAACTAGGATGCTCATAAACGTGTCAATCGAGTGAAAATTCACCCCTCTCATCTATAAACTAAGTTTGGTTATAGCTTGAGAAACTGTTATTATGTTCTTTCATAATAGACATGAAAAGCTCGAAGTACGGTAGGCGTCGTAATCATTTGGGATTTGCTTTCAATCCCAATAATAATTTCTTGTGTTGCGTAGCTAGAAAATGCAGAATCAATCATAGCGGATGGAAAAAGCCAATGGAACTTGTCGTATGAAGATTATTTAGATTGGACAAGAAGAAAAAGAAATTTGGCATAATCGATAATTAGAACTCCACGGGAAAAGACATTGAAAGTGCTATAACTTTCGTACAATGCTTATTTTAATACTAAAACTTTTCGCTAGCTCACATAAATTTCACTCTTTTGGAAGGGAAAAAAAATCACTTAAATACCAATCTTGATTTGAGATGTCGGATATCCGACTTGGTTGTATTTTATTTTATTTTATTTTATATTTTGACAAACAAGGCTAGCTGGAAATTTGATGTGGAAAAATTCAATGAAGAAGCCCTTAAACTACGTCACTGTACATGGAAAGCCCCGGATTTCCCCTCTTCTTCAAACCCCAACATGATGCTTGGCGATTTGTTCCTAAATTTACCTCACCTTGAAATCTTAATTTAAACCGACGACTGGGGGGGAAATCAAGAGCTGAACCTGGCAATGGATAGAAGAATAAGCAGAAGCGCTCAAGTTCGTATCAACAAAGTCAAGACGATGGCGAAAAATAATTAAATTATGTAAAGTTGGATTCTCGGAGCTTATTGGCCGCCGATTTTTTTTCCACACTGAGGACAACAACGTCGGAGCCGTGGACCGCCCTTGCGAACGGCTTCGAGGGTGTACTCCACCTGGAACAAGTGGCCATCCAGCGAGAACGCGGTTATTGCCCCATAGTAGCGAGTCATTTTACTTCAATTTACGTGCTCAAACTCTGTGCTAGGAAGCTTGTGCTTTGCTTGATAATCACTGAAGTTGCATGGGGAGAGAGAGAGGGAGAGAGAGAGAGAGCCTGTGCTTTGCTTGATGATCAGTGAAGGTTGCCTAGCGATGGAGAGAGGCCAAGTCAGAGAGATCAATAGTTTTTTTTTTTTTTTTAATAAAAGGCCACTATCACTTAGGCATTAACATGTTACTGTTGCAGGAATTTACCGTAGAAAATGCATAAGTGATCATTTTTTCTTCAATGAGACACTAAAGTACTTCAACAATATTTTCGGCACTTCAATGAGGCCGTACGAAAGTTAACTTATTTCTAGTGCCCATTCCTTCGTATGTCCACGTAATCATACAACTTTTCATGCAAATCCAGTGGACGAATGGAGAATGATTTCTCCATCAATTATTTGTGCGATCGTCGGCCATCCGAATCGGACTCCGTGATGGCTGCCATTGGCTGGGAGCGTTCCCAAAAGCGGGCCCTACCCGAGGGCCCCCACCCACATGCATCGAAAGGCAAAGCAAAAAAGCGCCTTCGCTTTCTCTATCGTTCGTTCGTCGCTAGTTGAAGCCCATCAAATCGGACTTTTTCCCACGTTTATTTTTGCCAACCTGGCGATACATGTTCTCGAGAGGTGTTGGGCCACATCAGCATTATGATTGCCAAGGAAAGATTTTTTTTGAGACAGAATATCTTGTCCGGCTACCCTCGCACGTCGTTATTTTCAAACAGTGCTTAGATCAAAGTCTCAATCAAGTATGGTATACATCGAGGAATCAACCTAGGTTTAGTACGGTCATCATGGACTAATCAAGTTACAAAAATCTATTATGAAACACTAGGTCATGGGAAAGGAGATTTGCTTAAATTCAACAATTCCATGTGTAATAATAATTCGAGGTGAAAAATTAAGGCACCTACTTCATGCTCTCTAATTAGGCTACTTCCTCGAGGTAGATCCGTGGACATTGGCACATACGATCACGTGCATATTATGAGACTTTCGATCCTTGGTTCAGATCTTAGAATAGTCCGATTTGAATGTTTTTCATGGGTTTGGCGATTAGGCTATATGGCTTCATGTTCAGCCTCTCCATACATAGAACCGCGTCAGTTTTCGGCTCATACCTCTTGTTTCTTTTTGGGTGGTGCTATTTCCACCCATATATGACTAATTCCACCCAATTTTCACCAAAAAGATAAAATTGCCCTCTATCGTTCAATTGCAATTAAAATTGGGGGTCCCAAATTTATATCCACGTAAGATCTATCTACCATAATTATTGTTTATGGTAGATTTTTCATGTATTTTAAAGGTATTATGTTTTTTCTCTGTTATTAGATATTACTTCCAATAAATTTTTGTTTGTTGAAAGAGAAATTTTCCAAGAAATCTGCTTCTTTTGTATGTTGCCGATCACATTTGTGGATGAATTGTTAAGTAGATGAAATTTAATCAAAATCAAAACATCGCATAAAGTAGCAATTTTTTTTTCTGGAAATGCTACGGAAATATCATCGCTTTGGATTGACAAAAACAAACATCACCTAACAACCGTTTGCCAAAAATTATCAAGATATCTCATTGTACATAAATTTTTTTACCGTATTCCTAGATGTTCCTCTAACGTCTTACATTCTTTGTACAAAAGTATCTCGTCAATATATATATTTAGGTTAACGAAATTAATTAAAAGTTCAACTATCAAGAATAGATTTTTAAGTTTTATACAATATCAAATAATATCTTTTTTCCTTACTATTAACGAGCTAATTTTCCACGGAGCATATACAAATATTATAAGAATATTTGAGGACGCACTTTTCTTTAATACGCTAAAAAAAAAACATGTGAAATGCTTAGTTATCGTAACTATCCTAAATAGAAAAAGAAATAAATAAGACAAAGAGAGGGGGTCATTGCTTTAAACTACAATTGAAAGATTGATGGCAGTTTCTCTTTTTAGTATAAATAGAGATAGATTTAGTCAGGAAGCCGCTAGCCTGACAGTCTGACGATACTGATACTTTGACCACATGATTTCCCAATTAATGAGTGCTTTATGCAAAACACGCGATGATAGTATATGAGTCTACAATTGAGATTGTACAGTCTCTGATAGTACTATCAATGAAGCATTTCTCATTTAATTATTTTAACTTAGTTTCTTATGTTAGTGGTTAAGCAGTTAAGCCAAAGGAAGGGACACGAAAACCCTAGCGATGCTCGATCCCTCCTTAGCTCTCCTCTAGATAAGAACTCGACGTGTCAATCCTGAGCCCTAAAGGACCGAAAGGAATCTGACCTAGAAGGTGCACAAAAATGATCGTAAAAGGAGAGAGAGAAGTCCGAAAATGTTGGAGAGAAGCACGTTCACAGTCGTGCAAGTGGACTCTCGAAGCTGGCAACGAGAGGGCAAGCTGGCATTGCGCCGTCGCGATACGGTACGAACTCGACCTGTAAATGTGACCATCGAGAAGACAGTTTGAACCCCATAGGACCTCCTGGTCCCTCCAAGTTGTAGGCTTGTAGCTACGTCCTTCCAAAATGCTTTACTAACTGTGGTCTCCCACGATATTACCAACCGAAATATCTTCATGATTATTGAACTCAGACGTTCAAAAGATCGCATATCCCACTAGCCACCCTTCACCCTTTTTTCTCCTTTAGTTAACAACTTGGGCTCGCTTTAATTTCTTTCTTTCCCTATAAATTGGAGACCTTCCTTTCCCACTTTCATCCCCAACTCAACTCCTCAACTCACTCACGAACACACAGACTCACAAAGAGAGAGATGGAAAGCTCGAGTGCTTTAGCAAATTTAGCAACCACGCTCCTATTTTGCCTCGCCATATGTTCCTACACCATCTCAATTAGCTCGGCCCAAGCATCGACCAACACCGAGTTCATAAGAACGTCCTGCAGTAAAACCACCTACCCACGCCTTTGCTACACCTCCCTCTCCAGCCGCGCCACCCTCGTCCAAACCAGCCCCAAGCTCCTCGCCAGCGCCTCCCTCAATGTCACCCTCGACAAGGCGCGCTCCATCTCAACCATGATGGTGAGGCTGTCCCGGGCCCAAGGGATGAAGCCGAGGGAGGTCGGGGCCATGCGGGACTGCGTTGAGGAGCTGAGCAGCTCGGTAGACGAGCTGAGGCGGTCCATCGACGAGATGGGCGAGATCAAGAGGTCCTCCAACTTCGGGCTGATCATGAACGACGTGCAGACGTGGGTGAGCGCTGCCCTCACGGATGAGAACACGTGCTCCGACGGCTTTGCCGGGAGCATGATGAACGGCAATATGAAGACGGTCGTGAGGAATGAGATTGTCACCATCGCGCATCTCACCAGTAATGCTTTGGCCTTGATCAATCATTACGCCTCTCTTCATGGCTAATGCATAATGCTAAATAGCCATCACCATAATCGTTACTTTGTCAATCATGCCTAGCTAGATACATAGAGAAGGTATGGATATACAGTATATCATTGTGAAACTCTAGGTGCTATGTTGTTGATCCATAAGATCTCGATGGAGTCGCCACATTAAAAGAATTGATGGCGCGGTTAAGGTAGCCATGAGATGCATAAATGAGGTAATTTTGTCTCCCCCAGTGTGCTCTGCAGTTGATGTGCACATACATTTGGTAGACTTGTATCTGGTGATCGAATGATTCTAATGGAGCTATTGTTTGCTGGAAAAGCCCTAAATCGACCAAACTTAGTGGACCGCACCATACTCTATGATGGAGGTCTTATGAATGGGCAGATTTTCGTCACCATACCGAGGAATACTAGATACTACCGGACAAGGTTCCGGCGTTACCTGCTCAGTATTGGCCCCCAGACCTCTGTTAAGGAAATGAGCTTTTATTTCTCAAAGAAAATGGGCTTGAAACATGCTAAAATGGAGGTTTGGTGAAATGGAAACAGGAGTACTGAATGGGCAAGAAGGTGGAGACGAAGTAAGTAGAAAATAAAATGAAATCTCACCGGGTATCTATATTGTACGAAGAAGGGGCTTGGTTCAAATGCCGATTATTCACAGCGGTAATGGTTCGAGAGACGTGCCGACCGTGATGACGTGTCAAAATTTTATGGGTAAAGGACAAAAGTAACGACAAAATTATCTAAAAAAAACCATGACATATTATTTTTGTGCCAATTCAATCCTAAATCTTTCATTTTTCTAGTTTAGTACTAAAAATTTTAACGATTTATTAATTCAGCCATAAGACTTTTAATTGTGCCAATTTAATTCTAAATTCTTAACGATCTTGCTAATTTTGGTCGAAAATCGCTAACGTGACAGTACAGTCAATGTTGACTGTCCTACGTGGTACGACCGATGCTGGCATGGATAATTTTTTTTTAAGTTTTTGTCAAGATTTTGTGAAAATTTTTATTTTTTTATTATGTTTTTCTATCCTTTCCTTTCTAACCCTGAGGTGGCAAGGATGCTGGCTGACCCTTGCAAGCCCTCGCTGGCCTAGGATTAGGGCAAAAAAAACGAAAAAAAAGAATAAAAATAAAATAAAATCTTATAATTTTTTAAAACAATTTAAAAATTGCACACGTCAACGTTTTCCCTTTCAAAATTGCACGGATGGACTAAATTGGTAAATTGGCAAAGATTTGGAATTGAATTGGTAAATTATGAAAAAATTCAGGACTAAATTCATATAATTGAAAAGGTTTAAATTGAATTTGTAAATCGTCGAAAGGTCTATGACTAAATTGGCCAAATTAAAAGGTTTTATGACTGAGTCAGTACAAATACAATAAGTTTAAATTTTTTTAATTTTCCCCAAAAGTAATTGTCACAATGTGAATTTTGAACTGTATTAGACTAATTGGGCAAATTAAAAAATTTATGACTAAATTGGTATGATTGCATTAAGTTTAGGAATTTTTTAATAATTTTTTCCAAAGTAATTGTCCACATCGTGAATTTTCAAGCTCCTTCAGCATTAATGCATGTCCAATTGAACTGTTGGAGGTAATTAACACAACTTTTTCGTACTAGTTGCTTTTGCCTTTTTAAATATACGAAAGGATTGAAAATCTTCAATTCTTTTAAAAGCATATGTCGACATTAAAAAAAAAAAAAGAGACAAGTCCTTGTAATTGGTATCATGTCAATTTGAATGAGTTATAGAGCTCGATATTAAGTTCGATTTGATTATCGGTAAGTATGATAGTGAAAACATTCATCGATGAACCATGATAGTATATGATGACCATGAAATAAAACTATGGAGCACAATGACGAATGATTGACGAAACATATCGATTGGAATGATGAACCAATACATGGCCAATGTGTTACAATGAATTCGGCTAAGTGTTGGATGAACCGAAATAAAGGGAGGAGATGAAGTGAAGATGCGATTGAAGACAAAGATAACGATTGGCGATTGAAATCAGTGGCACTTGAGGAGTTGTAAGCGCTTGCGGATGATGGTAACGTGCGATCATGGGACCTAAATTTATGGAGATGCAATTGTAATTGTCATTATAGTATTAATGCTATTAGCGGTCATGTTTGATAGTTTCTAAAAAGGCAATACGTAACTATAGTAAAAGAATTCACGATCATCAACAAAAAAAATCTATATGTATTTTCCAATTTTCATTATTTTCTTTTCTTTTCATTTAAATTTATCGTTCTTCATTCTTATTACACAAATTGAATTCATATCCGAATCACTACTAAACCTGTTTAATACAAAAACAAAAATTCACCTTTGGTAAAAGATATTTCAGTAGTTGACATAGATGCCGATTTCTAGTGAAACTACCCACTTACCTTATGTTTCCTAAACTACTAATTGGGATATGGTTCATGATCACAGGCCAAATTTTGATTATGAGCTCGTGTCTATTGATGTTGTCGCAAAGTATTAACATTCTGAAAAAAAAAAAGATTTATATTATATCAGTTTCATTTTCATATCCGACGATATTGATATCTATAAACTTGTCAATTGAGCAGAAAGTTGACCCCCTCATTTGGAATAAATCTGACTATGGCTTGTGAAACTTGTAGGGAATGGATCAATATTTCTAGACTTGCATTTCAGTCCCAAAATTCATTAGTGTTGCATAACTAGAAATTGCAAATTCATATTGGATGAGAAAAAGCCGTTGAATCTTATTCAGAAGAAGATTAATCAGTCAGGGCAAAAGAGCGTAATATGTCGTAATCAGTAATTAGAACACTCCATATGACAATACGATCATCGCGCAAACGCGATGAATGAACAAAGAATAATTCGTGGATCATAGCGAACTCATGAATGATTCGTGTGATGTCGGCCGCCTGACCCCACGATGGTTGGGACTTGGGTGTGTTCACAAAAGTGAGCCCTACCCGAGGCCCACGCCCACATGCATCGAAGATAGAGCGCCTTCGTCTTTTTCCGCTTTTATCCGGACGTTTTTCGCGTTTCTAAATGGGAATGCACAGATAGGTGTTGGGCCACGTCAGCACCAGGCTTCGCAAGGAGAGATATTTCGACAGAATGTCTTGTACAGCTTCCCTCGCACTAGGGTTGAGCATGGCTGAGTGGGTCGGATCCAGACCTAAACCCTAAACCCGACCTTATTATAATCGGTTCGCAATTTTTGGAACCGAAACCCAACCTTGTTTATCCTGAAACCTGTTTTGGAACCGATCCTATTTTTCAGTCCGGTTCCAACGTCTACCCGATTTTCTTATATGCGAGAATGAAAATAGAATCTTATAATCACATTAAACTTCCATAATTGATTTGTAGAAACTCAATAAAAAGATGAATGAGAGAGAAAAGAGGGGCATAGATCAAATTCTGGATAGAGAGTTTTCTTGTAAATCACAACTTTGACAATGCACAACTAAATTTGACAGAGAGAGAGATACATACTACTTTTTTTTTTACAGAGAGAGATATATGCTACTCAATTAATCAACTCTGTATATTTGATAATAAAAAAAAGAATATGTATTTACAAATGTAAATACTCTCAAGTGCTAAATTGAGCTTAGACATTAGATTACATAACGCCAAGAGGAAGGAAGAATCTTAAGATTACTTGTTCCCCTAGGTGAGCGTGCTGCATGAGACAAGGCTGCGACTGGCAAGCTAACTTAGCGAAGACTTGATCACTTAGTTTTTTCTTTTTTTAAAACAGCATCTAAAAAATGGTTCTATAAACTAATCCGAGTGGGTCTTTACTTAAAATCGGAAACCTGACCAATTTCAACCGGTTCTCGAAAATCAAAACCAGTTCCCAGATCAGTTTGAACGGGAATCAATTCTCAGCCCTGTTTTTTGGGGTCCAATCTAGGTACCGGATAAACCCGATACAGTTACAATCCCCTACCTCGCACATTGTTATCTTTTTAAAAACTTTTTAAACCTAGGTCGCAAATCAGGTGGGCAGATCTTGTCTCTGCCAAAAGAAGAAGAATTATTGGACAAATGGATACGGATATAGGAATCTACCTAGGTTTAATATGATAATTATGGACTAATCAAGTTAGAATTATCTCGTGGTCAAAGGTAGGATAGTATAGATTTGCTTAAATTCAACAATTTCATATGTAGTAATAACTCAAGGAGAAAAACTAAGGCGCGAACTTCATGCTACGTAATTCTTCTGTTTCATCAAAGTAGATCTATGGAAATTGGCATGTACGGTCACGTGCACATCGTAAGATTTTCAAATCTTGGTGTGCAAAATCATCGAGAACAATCATATGTTGTAAGAGAGAGTTCATTAATAGCAATGGCCTTACCTCGATTCGAAACTTTTTCAGGTGTCCTCGATTTGGCAATAGGGGTTCATGTTCGAGTTCTTTATAGAAAGGCTCGGTTTTCAGCTCATGAATGCCTCTTTCTTGTTTTTCTTATTCTCTTTTGGATGATGCTAGCATTACCGGCATGGTCACAAGTTTGTGAAATTTTTTTTTATGGCAAGCATAATGCGTTCAGGACTGTGTGACCGTCAGGTAGGACTTTTCCTTCTCTTTTAATTTAGTTTCTTCTATTAACGGTTAAGTACTTAAGCCAAAGAAAGGGACGCGAAAATCCCAGCTATGCTCGATCCCTCCTTAGCTCTCCTCTGGATAAGAACTGGGAGTCCCGAAGGTGGCCAAGAGAGGGCAAGTTGATATTGCGCCGTCGCAGTACGCTGCCAACTTGGTCGCTAAAGATGGCCATCGAGAAGACTGGTTGAAACCCATGGGACCTCCTGGTCCCTCCAAGCTGTAGCTTCCTCCTCCCAATTCACATATCAAGTCGACCAGGAAAATGCTTTTCTAATTATTGTCTCACACGATATTATCAACCGAAACATCTTCAAAAGATCGTGTAGTGTATCCCACTAGCCATCCTTCACACTTTCTCTCCTTCAGTTAACAACTTGGGCTCGCTTTCTTTCTTTCTTTCCCTATAAATTGGAGACCTTTCTTTCCCACTTTCATCCCTCAACTCAACTCCTCAGCTCGCTCACAAACACACACAGTCGCAAAGAGAGAGAGAGATGGAACGATCGAGTGCTTTAGCCAATTTAGCGACTACGCTCCTCTTTTGCCTCGCCATATGTTCCTACACCATCTCATTTAGCTCAGCCCAAGCATCGACCAACACCGAGTTCATAAGAACGTCCTGCAGTAAAACCACCTACCCACGCCTCTGCTACACCTCCCTCTCCAGCCACGCCACTCTCGTCCAGACCAGCCCCAAGCTCCTCGCCGGCGCCGCCCTCACCGTGACCCTCGAGAAGGCGCGCTCCACCTCAACCATGATGGTGAGGCTGTCCCAGACCCGAGGGATGAAGCCGAGGGAGGTCGGGGCCATGCGGGACTGCGTTGAGGAGCTGAGCAGCTCGGTCGACGAGCTGAGGCGGTCCATCGACGAGATGGGCGAGATCAAGAGGTCCTCCAACTTCGGGTTGATCATGAACGACGTGCAGACGTGGGTGAGCGCTGCCCTCACGGATGAGACCACGTGCTCCGACGGCTTTGCCGGGAGCATGATGAATGGCAATATGAAGGCGGTTGTGAGGAATGAGATTGTCACCATCGCGCATCTCACCAGTAATGCTTTGGCCTTGATCAATCATTACGCCTCTCTTCATGGCTAATGGCTACTGCTAAATAGCCATGACCATAATTGTTACTTGTCAATCATGCCTAGATAGATGCATGGAGAAGGTGTGGATATACAATATATCATTGTGCAACTCTGCGGGTTATGTTGTTGATCCGTAAGATCTCGCCAGATTAAAAGAATTGATGGCACGGTTAAGGTAGCGATGAGATGCATAAATGAGGTTAATTTTGTTTCCCCAAGTGTGCTCTGCAGTTAATGTGCGTATACATTTATTAGACTTGTATCTGGTGATCCAATGATTCTAATGGAGCTATTGTTTGCTGGAAAAGCCCGATATTAACCCAACTTGGTAGACCGCACATACTCTATGATGGAGGTCTTATGAATGGGCAGATTTTCATCACAATACCGAGGAATACTAGATTCGACCAAACGAGGATCCGGGGTTACCAGTTCAGTATTGACCAAACAAGGAAATGAGCTTCTTCATTTTTTTTCAAAGGAAATGAGCTTGAAACGTGCTCAAATGGAGGTTTGTTGAAACGGAAACAGGAGTTACTGAACGTACGGGCAAGAGGTTGGAGATGAGGTAAGTAGAAAGTAAAATAAAATCTCACTGGGTCTCTATATTGTGCGAAGAGGTGGGTCGGTTCAAATGCCGACTGTTCATAGTGGTAATGGTCCGAGAGACGTGCCTAACGTGGGGACATGTCAAAATTTTATGGGTTAAGGACAGAAGTAGTGACAAAATTACAAAAGATCATAAACATATTATATTTGAGCCAA
This sequence comes from Psidium friedrichsthalianum, assembly GCA_019149425.1. Lineage (NCBI taxonomy): Eukaryota > Viridiplantae > Streptophyta > Magnoliopsida > Myrtales > Myrtaceae > Psidium > Psidium friedrichsthalianum. The sequence goes on from JAGVVM010001845.1 coordinate 29,172, forward strand.
TTCAGTCCTAAATCTTTTAATTATGCCAATTTGTTTTGGTCGAAAAGCAAATTTTCATTTTACTTGAAAGATAGATACATAACTTCAAAATAACGATGCAAATCACACAAAGCAAGTAAATTTAAAAGATAAATCAACTTCATACAGTATTCAGAAACTCGTTCATTTCACAAAAAAGGATCTATCATGACATTAAAGGACAATTGGCAACCGATTGCCGAATATTACATCAACAACAATGATTAATAGATGCCAAGATTTCCTTCTTCAGTAGCCACAACTTTGCCAAAAGACGGTGCGCATCTAAGTTCGACATCCTCAGCGTCATCGCTGTATAGAGATAGCAACATGTTAAAAAAACACATATGTAAATCACAGATCTATTTCTACATCAGAAAAGAAGGGCACCCCAAATATAAATTTAACTTTAGATCCGAAGAGAAGATCTGTAAAAGAGATACCAATTGATTATGAAATCATTTTCAGATAAGCAGACTGCCAAAGCAATAGAGTGGCTGACTATATGGAGCAAGCGTCGATGCCAGAGCGGGCAATCGGATATAGAATAGCAAATTCTTCCAAGACGCTCATGCTTCGAACTTCTAAGCTCATTGGACAAAATCCTCCACGTGGAGAAAGTCAAATCACTATTGAACCCATTTAATAAAAAACCAAAATGTATCTTTGGAGAAAGATATTTCACTAGTTGAAATAGATCCCAATTTCTAGTGAAACAACCTACTTTCCTTATGTTTCCCAATCTACTGATTGGCACAAAGGTTCATGATCACTGGCCAATTTTAGATTATGAACTTATTTCTATTGATGTTGTCCCAAAGTATTAGCATTTTGGGGAAAAAAAATTGATTTACATTATGTCAGTTTTGTTTTCATATCTGTCAGTATTCATATCGGCAAACCTATCAATCAAGTGGAAAGTTGCCCCCGCTCATCTATGGGACTAAATCAGATTATGGCTCGTGGAACTTGTAGGGAATAGATCGATGACTTTCGAGATTTACATTCAATCGGAAAATTCGTTATTGTTGAATAGCTAGAAATTGTAAAATCATAGTGGAACGAAAAAAAAGAGCCATGAATCTTTTCGGAAGAAGATTAGTCAGTTAGGGCAAGAGAAAGTAATCTGGCTTAATCAATAACTAGAACACTCCCCATAAAAATACGATCGTATCACGCAAGCACAGTGAACGGATAAAGAATGATCTTCGGACCGTAGTGAACTGACGAATTATTCGTGTGATGTCGGCCGCCAGGACTCCACGATGGCTGCTCGGAGCGTTCGTAAAAGTGGGCCCTACCCGAGGCCCACGCCCACATGCTCTGAAGGCAAAGAGCCTTCGCTTTTTTCTGCCCTACCATGATTCGCAAGGAGAGATATTTGGACAGAATTGTCTTGTGCAGCTTCCTCCGCACGCCGTTATCTATTTAAACACTGCTTAAACCAAAGTCTCAAATCAAGTGGGTAGATCTTTTTTGCCTTCTTTTGGTCGACGTGGGTAGATCTTGGCCCTGACAAAAGAAGAAGAATTATTGGATAAATGGGTACAGATATAGGACTCCACCTAGGTTCAATACGATAATAATGGACTGATCAAGTTAGGGATATATCATGGTCAGAGATAGGGTTAGTATGCATGGAATACTGGTCATGGGTAAGTAGATTTGCTTATATTCAACAATTTCATATGTAGTAATAACTCAAGACGACAAACTAAGGCACTTGCTTCATAATTCGCAATTCTACTGCATATATGGTTACATGAACGTCATACGATCTTTAATTTCTGATTTGCAAAATCATCGCGAATGATCAGATGTTGTGATAAAGAGCTTGTTAATAGTAATGGTCTGACCTCGATTCCAACGTTTTGCATGTGTTGGCTAACTCCAAGCGATGCTCGATCCCTCCTTAGCTCTCCTCCAGATAAGAACCCGACGTGTCAATCCTGAGCCCAAAAGGACCTAAAGGAATCTGATCTAAAAGGCACACAAAAATTATCCACGAAAAGAGAGAGGAGTCCGAAAATGTTGGGAGTCCCGAAGGTGGCAACGAGAGGGCAAGTTGACGTTGCGCCGTCCCAATACGCTGCGAACTTGGTCGCTAAAGATGGCCATCGAGAAGACTGGTTGAAACCCGTGGGACCTCCAGGTCCGGTCCCTCCAAGTTGTGGCTGCCTCCTTGGCTCCTTCCAATTCACCTATCAAGTCCACCAGGAAATGCTTTTCTAATTATGGTGTCCCACATGATATTACCAACCGAAACATCTTCAAAAGATCGTATATCCCACTAGCCATCCTTCAACCTCTCTCTCTCTCTTTCAGTGAACAACTTGGGCTCGCTTTCTTTCTTTCTTTCCCTATAAATTGGAGACCTTCCTTTCCCACTTTCATCCCCCAACTCAACTCCTCAACTCACTCACAAACACACAGTCACTGAGAGAGAGAGAGAGAGATGGAACGATCGAGTGCTTCAGCAAATTTAGCGACCACGCTCCTCTTTTGCCTCGCCCATATGTTCCTACACCATCATAATGAGCTCAGCCCAAGCATCGACCAACACCGAGTTCATAAGAACCTCGTGCAGTAAAACAACCTACCCACGCCTTTGCTACACATCCCTCTCCAGCCACGCCACCGTCGTCCAGACCAGCCCCAAGCTCCTCGCTGGCGCCGCCCTCACCGTGACCCTCGAGAAGGCGCGCTCCACCTCAACCATGATGGTGAGGCTGTCCCGGGCCCGAGGGATGAAGCCGAGGGAGGTCGGGGCCATGCGGGACTGTGTCGAGGAGCTGGGCAGCGCGGTGGACGAGCTGAGGCAGTCCATCGACGAGATGGGCGAGATAAAGAGGTCCTCCAACTTCGGGCTGATCATGAACGACGTCCAGACGTGGGTGAGCGCTGCCCTGACGGATGAGACCACGTGCTCCGACGGCTTTGCCGGGAGCATGATGAACGGCAATATGAAGACGGTCGTGAGGAATGAGATTGTCACCATCGCGCATCTCACCAGTAATGCTTTGGCCTTGATCAATCATTACGCCTCGCTTCATGGCTAATGCCTAGTGCTATTACTTGTCAAACATACCTAGCTAGACATATAAGAGAAGGGATATAATTGTCTGGGAATATACATCATATGATTGTGAAACTCTAGGTGTTATCTATAAGATGTCGATGGAGTGGCCAGACCAAAAGAATCGACAAGATGCGTAAATGAGGTTAATTTGTTTCTCCCGGTGTGCTCTGCACTTAATTTGTGCACAACTTGTATCTACCGATCGAATTGATTTGGACATGTAGTAATCATCTATTTTGAGGCTTCTTTTATAAAAGGCTTAACTAACTACGCATAGGTATAAAATTCAGCAAATCGGCAAGGAATGTCATATATATGTCATGAGGTGAAATTTGATAGGATAATCGCACAATTATCATGAATATCTTGCATATCTAGCAATAGTTCGTGACGGCCACATGTGGCATAGCTTACACAACATATGCTACCGCCGACTAATGGTGAGACGATTCGTCAGACTCCTAACTTGCTCTATCTCTGCCAATCGATAGGTTGTATGCTTTGAGAACTTTGCTTGCGCTGCTTTATGCGATTAGCAAGATATCTTGTGAGCCTAAAGTTTCCAATATCGAAGGTGGATTTCCGCATCCTAATATAAACCAGAAAGATAGGACAGGAAAAAAAAATGAATGGATCCAACCCAAAATAGGCTTAGCAAATGTGCAATGCAGTTGAACCGCTGAAGTTCATTTGGGACTCAACAGAAGCGGCTGATCGAGCATGGTTAGTGATTCCAACAAGAAGGAAGACCCAAAAGAGAGGTGGTGATGGTGATTCAGTGACCCAATTCAAGTGAAACCCTTGGGCCGAATTGGCCCTTCCCTAGGCAAAAGGAAGTCAACTGGCTGTTGGGGTAACTCTACCGCTAGCTAGAAGCCCTCTAAGCTAATCGTCCAGAAAGTAACCAAAATGTCACCAATCTATTGTGTTTGTGTCATTCAGTCCTAAATTTTTTAATTGTGTCAATTTAGTTCTAAATCTTTTTTTATTTATGTCAATTAATCCACCCGATCAATTTTAACCAAAATTACCGACATAAATATCGGTCGTCCTATGTAGTAACGATGCTAATGTTGATAATTTTTTAATATTATTTATTATTTTTTCTTTTTTCTTTTTTGATTTTGGAGAGAGGGCCGACGACCCTCACCTACCCTCGCTAGCCAAGGCGAGGGCTATGAGCCCTTGCTCAGTTCTGGCCAAGCAAGGGTGTTGTGGCCCTTGCCAACTCTAGATAAGGGTTGTAACGCCCTCATGTTCACTAGTGAGGGTCAAGAGGTGCTACCCTTGCTTGCCAAGCGAGGGCCATGAGCCCTTGCCCAGTTTTGGGCCAAGCGAGAGGGCCCGTGGCCTTTGCCGACTCTGTACGAGGGCCCTAGTGCCCTCACATTGGTTAGCGAGGATCACAACGTTTTCACATAGCGCTGGTGAGGGTCGTTAGCCCTCTCTTTAAAAAAAAAGAAAACAAAGGAAAAATTTACCAAAAAAACTATTATAATATTAGAAAATATTTGATCATGCCAGCGTCGATTGTACCATATAGCACGAGCAGTGTTTACATCAGTGATTTTCGATCAAAATTGATCGGATGAACACCATTGGCATACATGCAAAAAGTTTTATGACTAATCAGCATCAATGCAAAAGATTTGGGACTTTTTTGACATGTTTCCACCGGGCAAAAAGTTCACAAAACATGATCACCGAGTGATTTGGCACGACTTATTGAGATCCCATTTCGCTTAAACAACTTTGTCTAGGGTCTGCCGCACCCGCACCTGCATCTATGTATGCAGTAAATCGACTGCTTCTCGATCGGTCCAACAAATGATAAAAGAAAGGGGGGATGTGAAGATGTTTCGATGCGAATTGGTTCACATCGTACAGCAGATTAGTCTAATATTTTATCACCCGAAGGCAACATCGCTCTACTGGAATCGCAGCTACTGAATTGTAGGGATACCATTTGCAAAGAATGATGCTGCACGTCCCGATCAAAGCCAGGTGGAGGCGGAGCGCTTCGATTACATGTGGCCGTCATTGGGAATTCTCCGCAGTGTGTGTTTTCTGCAACAGTGAGATCCGACCGTGCAGCTAATTAACGGGACGAAGAATCTCGAGGTGAAATGAAAATTTAGAAAGAAAGTTGACCGCTAATGGTGTTAAAACCACCCAACTGTTGTAGCTGCTGCATTGATCTGCATCTTACCTTGCCCTATTAATCAAGATAGTCCTATATTGGCGTTGAATGAAAAGAGACTTGTGTCAAGAATCGGGGATGGTCAGTTTCAAGATGGGTGATTCCCATCCTAAAATCGAGAACTGCCCGTTGGGATCGATTTTTGCCAAACTGTGAACCACTTGCTTGGTCCATGGATACACTCGACAACCAAACCACCGATCTGGTCCGGTTTCCGATTGGATCCCAATTACGGTCCTGCCGAGCACCAACATCAATTAAAAAGAAAATGAAATAAATCCTTAGCGATTGAAGGAGAAGGTTTAACTCGGGACGTTCAACATTCTTATCACATGAAAAACTTAAAGATAATATCTTTGCAAGGCGGCAGTATTATTGTCAACAATGGAATTGAGTATCGCGGAAAATGCAATAGCACTTGATCAATTAATTAACGCTTAACAAAGTTTTGAAATGCATCCATAGTGTACAACACATGTCACACATGAAAATAAGTCAAATCTAGACTCTCTCTTTTTTTGAACGAATATAGGTCTAGACTCTGAGCTTTTAAAAGAGATGGCTTCAATTAAAGAAAATAAATTTGTATTGTATAAAGAGACGGGTTCGGTTGAGCCGGTTAGATAGTTCTTACTCGAAACCATGAACCAAATCGGCATCCGTCGATTTTAGAAAATTAGAACCAGAAATCGGACCAGTACCTGCCGATCCCATCCAAATCAATCGATTGGGTACAGTCCGGTCCGATTTGAGTGGATCATGATTTTTTTTGCTCATCCTTATCAAGAACATCATCCTTGAAAGACTCTCTACCAAACCATCTATGAAGAACCACGGACGTGTTTTGAACTGTGTTTAGAGGGAAACAGATGTGGGTGAACAAAACGTAGCTTTGTACTTTTTGTCTGTCGAAAGAAGTCTCATGAGAATAAAGACGATGTTGGCTTCATTACATGATTTGGCTGCATACTATAAACTATTCTGAGGAACACTTGGGCGGTGATTTTTGCGTGGTTGACCAATGAAAGAGCACATGGGCATCCCTTCCTTCTGAGAAAAATGGGAATTAGTAAAACAGTAACGTGAGTAAGGAACGTGTCGCTGAATTAATGTGTCCCAAAGTCTACTTGTACATTAATGTGTCCCAAAGTCTACATGCATCTCGACCGCGTTACGTGGTTTTCGTTTTTCTTAATCGGATCGCACATGCACACGTGATCTCGAGATCGAATGTAGTTGCGAAACCGCATCTTCCATTAATGCCTTCCACAGAGCAGCAGCAGGCAGCAGCAGCAGCCGCTGCAAGCTCATCTTCTCTCCATTGGTATGAAATGAGATTTAACCGCACATATTCCATCTCTCTCTTTCTTGCCTTCTTTCTTTAGGCATAAGCTTAAAGAAGAAACTTGCTTCTTAAACATTGCTTCTTCCTTTTTTATGCGTTGAGTTTGCAATTTCCATTGCAGCAGATATCTTG